>OFHS01000873.1:0-33945 GCA_900245855.1 Calvadosia cruxmelitensis
ACAAAAGACTATAACATACACTACACAAGCAATAAATCAGTGATTACCCTGGTATTTTGAATTTAGCCCCATTCGTCGAGGTCCCAGCAGCAATGTTACCATCGGCATCGATTGTTATTAGACCTGTAAATGGTCAGCATAATTAGCACACACAAAAGAATACAGTCAAACCTCTATTAGCGACCACCTCTACAGAGTATCCACCTGTGTATAAAGGCCACTGTTCATAACCGGAAAATGACACTTTCTAAAGAAATCAACCTGGACAGAAAGGCCACCTGTCTACAAAGGTCATTTTCATCAGGTCCCAGAGGTGACCGTTATAGACAGGTTTCACTGTNGCAACAATGGCTCCTTCAAATGTGGGATATTTGTTGGTGATCTCCTTTAAGGCAGCTTCGGCAGCAGCAGTTGGGTCCATGCCAAGCTTCATGTTGATGACTGTCTGCAAGCTGTTTGGGTGAGAGACAAAGTGACAGAGAATGTAAAACCAAAGCAATATAAGTCAAACCTGTGTTAGCGACCACCTCTATAGAGCAGCCACCTGTGTATAAAGGCCACTCTTCATAATCCTAAAATGATAATTTCTATAGAAACCAACCTGGAAAGAAAGGCCACCTGTCTAAGGTCATTTTTATCGGGTACCAGAGGCGACCGTTCTAAACAGGTTTCACTGTAACAAAATCTCACAACTTAAAATGTATTGGATATTAGTATGGGGTGTTGCATTTTGCATTGTCATCATCATCATTTCGACATTATTATCATTGTCAGCATCATCATCATTGTCATCCACTTGTGAAATAAAGACATGGTCTAAATGAAAAATAAATGCCATAATTAAAGTGGCAAAACAATATGTTTGTTAACATGCTGTCAAGTTGTCAAAGGCCTCCAGGAGCCATCTGGACGGCCTGGGTGGAATGGCTCATAGGGACTTTACAAGGAAGGGAAAGCACTCCCCTACCCTAATTTGGTTCCACAGGTAAGACATTGCCTTTATCATACCTTGGCAGAAAGCGAAGCATTACATCACCATCACCTGTGGCGGCGGCTGCACCAACGTTATTGTCTACATACGCCCCAGATCCAGGGATGGGGGAATCACCAACACGTCTTAAGGCAAAACAAGAAACAAATCGAGCTGAACACAGCTGAAGCATAGCCAGTAACTCATGTAAACAAGAAAATCATTGAAAATAGATGCTTCAAACAAAACAGCTATAACTAAATACTTTTATGCTTGTTGGCTGCAACGCATATATGCAGAAGCAATTTGGTGGAGAAGCAAGGTAGGTACAGTATGGGAAATTTACGGAATTCCCACCTCGTCAAGGCAGCAACATTGTCAGAAAGAGTACCGGCATGTCTCCACTGAAAATACACTAACTTGCTAACAACTTGAACATGAAGCCGCTGCTATGGAGATTAGCTTTATTACGCATTTACGCAGTTTACATAACAAATTAACACGGATAGTCTGCAGGCATCAGTGGCTTCAGGGATGCTGTTAAAATCTTTGTTGGTGAAGACGAGATAATCTTTCTAGATGTCAATGAAAGTAGGATAATTTTGTTAATATAATACAATGCACAAAACAGAGCTTATTATAGTTTTGTTCCTGGCTATGATGCAAGCACACAATTCTTTTATTGCTTACAGTCACAAATCCAACTAGTGAATATCATTTGGATTAAGTTGTAAACAAAAGCAATGTGTCAGAGGAACACACCTGAAGATAACTGTGCTTTTGTTCTGGTACAATATTGAGAAAANACAAAAGACTATAACATACACTACACAAGCAATAAATCAGTGATTACCCTGGTATTTTGAATTTAGCACCATTCGTCGAGGTCCCAGCAGCAATGTTACCATCGGCATCGATTGTTATTAGACCTGTAAATGGTCAGCATAATTAGCACACACAAAAGAATACAGTCAAACCTGTATTAGGGACCACCTCTACAGAGTATCCACCTGTGTATAAAGGCCACTGTTCATAACCGGAAAATGACACTTTCTAAAGAAATCAACCTGGACAGAAAGGCCACCTGTCTATAAAGGTCATTTTCATCAGGTCCCAGAGGTGACCGTTATAGACAGGTTTCACTGTAGTAGATAATATCACAGGTAGGTAAAACATTAGGAAAGCCAGTGGGTTTATTGTTAAAACTGCATGATATCGTTCGCTATCAGGCTCTCCACTGGTGCCCTCCACTTTGCGCGGTTATTTGCAAATTGCTACAGCATCGGTGTAAGTACAGGAATTGTTTCAAGAATAGCTGAGAAGTTATTCTGTCATATCGCCTTTGCAAGCGTAAAATGACTAACAAAGACTCAAAGTGCGAGACAACAAACTAGTAAAAAGAAAGCTCCAACAGGCATCGTATAACAGTTCTCAGAAATCGCATGTGCCCAATGGCACAATCACAAAGTACAAGCCTACCGGTACATAAATTAGTCAAACAAGCATAAATTAACATGACTTACAAACACTATGAACCGGAGAAAATAATGCGAAAAACTGTGTGAAAACCATGTGAAAAGTGCCCTTATCACATGATTTTTCGTTCTGTTTTCTAATTCACATGGCTTTGACATGGTGTTTCTTATTTCACATGGTTTTACAGAGGACGCTCACATGGTATTCACACGTTTTTGAATTCATAGTGCAAGTTATGATTAAACTCAAATTATTGTACAACAGAATAGAAGCAGTCTTCCCTCATTTAACTTGTAGCGTAGTGTGAGACATGAAAGAAGTTAAGTTAAAAGGAAGATGAATGTCTAGTAAGACAAGGATCACCTACCGATTGTATCGTGATTGCTTTCATCAAACTTAGCCTTGGTCCTACAAAATGAATATCAATGACAATACAGGCAGAATTAATGAACACAATTTTGCTTCCTTATTCTCTATCATACAAAACCCCGTCCACATAAACATCATCAATATCAAAATCATTGCCACTGACTTATACTTTTAATTCCTCGTTTGGGTGTTGTGTGTTGTCATACAGTGGAACCTGTCTATAATGTTCACCTCTAGGACCTAAGAAAAATAACCTTGACAGACAGGTGGCCTTTCTGTCCAGGTTTATTTCTATAGAAAGCATCATTATGGGGTTATGTAGAGTGGCCTTTATACACAGGTGGCTGCTCTGTAGAGGTGGCCGCTAATACAGGTTTGACTGTATATTCACAATGCTATGATCACTTCTGTGACGCTTTGTGGTCTATCAGTACTCTCCTTATATGCAAGTCAAACACAAACAAACTCCATTTTATTCAAACCAGTGATGTCTTCTTCGAAAAGTAGCTCGGTACGGTGAGGTTGTCGAAACAGACAATTGCAAATCTTAATCCATCTGTCATAGCATGTATAGACCGGTATATATTTTCATTGAATCGCATTCAACCGTACTCTTTTCTATGAAGGTCAATTTCAAGGATTGTTCTTAGCTGTTAAAATTGTTGATTTCAGTTCAAAACACGTAAATGTTGTTGCTTGAATCCAGCAAGCATCAAAAATGAACTTGGCCAATTGGCTAGACAATGCTACACATCATTCAACCCAATAAAGTGGATATTCAACTGAGTTAAATCAAATCTGAACAATATATTACGAGTCGATAGGACCAATTTACTTCAAACTGATCAGATTGAGAGGCAATCACAGGGGGAAATTAGCAGTTATTTACAAAAAGAATCAGGACGTTTGCGATTCTACACTGTTGTTTAGGGCTTGCAAGAGCACATGCTTGCAGGAATGGGGGAGTACAACATGGCGTAAGGCAAACGGTGTGTGAATAAGTGCTACAACACCATATATTACCGGACAAAAGCTGAATTTCAAGAACCAAATTACTTGTCCTAAAATGCCACCACAGCTAGTAAACGAGTGCTGTTTAAAATGCATTAAATATGCTACAGGGCTGACAGAGTAATGCATTGAAATGCGGTCATCTCGAATATCTAAACCTACTTCTGTTTGTAGTTTTGATCATGAACTGGGCGGTACGGACCACAGTGGGTTTTTGAATCTGGCACCACATTCTACAAAGAAGGTCAAGAAGCAGACATCAATTATTTATTACAATAAGAAACAATAATAAACAACAGATTAAAACGTTGCCTTATTTAACAAACAGTTGTTACTTCGGACTAGATGATTGGTTGGTGGGAGGAAATTATCGCACAATGCAAAGGTTCATTGGTCAGATGCAAACCTGTCACCACCAACCAGCTCCAGTCACACTGGTAAGTCATTGGAATTCCTACGAGTACTTAGTAATTTGTATGGGAGAAATGGTGGGTGAGAAACAAAACAATCACAAGCTCACTGTCAACTAGCAAAGAAGGTGCTGCCTCTAAGCAGTCAGCAATCAGCTACTTGGGGAAAAACGTTATTGCGCTTCATTTCATAAAACTGTAACACGTTGTCGTTAATTGTAATTTGTTACTTTCCACCACTGCATGCCGTGATCAGAGGTACCGCAAGAAATGGTATGCATGGGCAGACATTATAAAGCACTCATTTTTATTATGAGTGCATAGTGATATCAGAATGCATTTTAAATATTGAGTCTAGGGCCCTGAGGAAGAGAAGTCTTTGGCATATCAGGCTCCCTCTGGAAATAAAGATGACGATAATGCTGGTGATGATTGGCCTATCTCGCAAGCATCTGCCTTTAACATTTGAGACATTCAAATTATATATGTGGACCAAGCTAGGATTTAAACCCACTTCTGCTGGTTCCAGAGTCAAGTGCCTTACCCAATAGACTACCGGTTATCCCAAACACACAGCACAGATTCCATCTCTTGCATCGGCGACAAGAATCCATCTCAAAGGGAAAGGTTTTTGCTATTGTCCAACAGGGGCCATTAGCATCCTTTTGCATTATCAATCAGAGAGTGCCTGCTGTTGTACTGAGCACAATAAGCTCTGGAAATGTTGATACCTGCTTATGCATTAAGTGCCTAGTATGCAGGGGTGTAAATAGCGAACTAAAATTAGTTTGCTAATTTAGCGAACTACTTTTTTCCTTAGTTTTTAGTTTTGAGACTAGTTTTTTACAAAATTAGTTTAAGTTTTAGCAAACTAATTTTCAAGCCGGTTAGCTAGGTTAGCTAAATTTCGTTTTGGTAAAACTAATATGCTAATTTTGGAATAAAAAATGTCGCTGAACTGTTGACAAATGGGTTTTCCTGAAAGCAATTGAATTGAGAGAAACACTAAATGCAGTATGGTGTACATTTACTTGTTATTCTGCTGTTAAGAAGGTCTCTTTCAAAGAGGAGCTATCTCTTCCAGTGTCACATCCTTCGCACGTCTCATCTTTCATTAAGTACACTAAGCAAATGCGAACATGATTTGATTGTTGATTGCTGGCAATACTATCAACATTGGACATTGGAACATGTGACAGCCTATATAAATCAGCCAGTAGTACAAGCCAACAGACAAAACTTGCCGCGTGCCTATAGAGTGGTAGATCAATTTGCTTCAATCTGCAACAGTCAATCCTTTGGACAACTTCTGGCCTCAGCTTGATTCTCTTTCAAATTTGAAGGAAGATAAAGACTGGCTTCGACTTTGCTTGCAAATTTCCTCTTCCCTTTCATAAAAAGTGTGACAATTAGTTTTTAGTTTTTTAACGAAAACTAATTTTCTGAGCATTTAGTTTTAGTTTTAGCGAACTACTTTTGAAATCAATTAGTTTTAGTTTTAGCGAACTAATTTTTAGCAAATTAGCATTAGCATTAGCGAACTAAGTTTTTTTATTAGTTTTTACACCCCTGCTAGTAAACACCCACATGTGCCTTAATCACTTTGCTTCAAATTTTGTCCAGCCACTAGAAACAAGGTTCAAACCTAAGATGGTATTTGCTTCAAATGTTCTCGTTTTTTTTACAGAATATTCACATACAGTCAAACCTGTATTAGCAGCCACCTCTATAGAGCAGTCACCTGTGTGTGAAGGCCACTTTTTGTAACTCTAAAATGAAGCGTTCCATACAAATCAACCTGGACAGAAAGGCCACTTTTCTATACAGGTCATTTTCCTCAGGTCTCAAAGGTGAACAAAATAATATAGACAGGTTTCACTGTACATCACTGTTAATAGTGCAACTGTACCCACCTTCCAGAAATTTGGCTGACATGAGTCTTTCTTCCATTGTTGCCACATTTTCCTACAACAAACAGTAATATTTGTTTACAAAATACAATATGTATATTATAAGATACATCATCAGATCAGTGGACATTTCTGATTTGTCAATAAACCACATTATCATCACGTCCATCGTCATCATCGTCATTGTCATGATGATTTACAGAATTGGTGTTATGCTTTTTATCAATAATCTTTTTACAAAGTTCTGTGAAATGTCAGTTTAAGACAGTGAAGTTAAAACTTAAACTTATCGATCTTCTTATTGAAATGTTTTGAAGTGCTCATAAACCCAAAAACATTTATCCAGATATCAGGGCGATCAACGTTGAACGTTACAAATCTGATTGAGCTTTTTAATCCTGAGATTTCCTATTTTTAATTTTTTTTGAAAATCCAACCCATTGAATTATAAAGGACTGGGTCTAGGACGTGAGGCGGTTTGTTTTTAAAAATGACACTGTGTATAATTAGAGATGCACTTAAGATCATTACAGGGAAAGAGATGAGCCAGAAAACAGTTTTATTTGCTGCTTTTGTCAGTAAACATTTTGTTGTATTCTCACGATATAGCTGTATAGGAAACCAAGCAGAAAACAGGGAGCAAAGATGACTGTACAATCCACTGCGCCATGTTGTATTCGCAACGATATAGCAGTATTCGATGTGGGATATAGACGTTCTTTACACAGTCATAAACAGGGCTCTCCGAATAGACAACAAGGTAACACGATAGACATGTTGATAATCACAAAAACATTCTGCCAAGATTACAAGCACCTCACTGGCGAAACAGGAACGGAGCAATCACTTTAACCAGCACCGGAACGAGATTACAATGTTCAGAGTAACGAGACACATTAACATATATCACATTTCTGTGTAATTTTACAAAGTGAAACAGGCATGGGACAACCGCAGTAAAACCATTACATTACTGTACGTTGCAAGAAGCAGCTATCATTACGAACAGCTAAAGACATTCAGTGAAATAATCACAACATGACCAATGTAATTTTGCGACGAATGCAATTAAAACGGATACGATTTCGCGACTTGAAAAACCAAATTGTTTTTATCAGGAAAGTTATCCGTTCTCTATCAATATAAGAGATAAAAACTGGTTTATGAGCATTTTAACAGATTGGGTTAAGACCTACACAAATCATTCGAATTTAGAAACAAATGCGATCAATAAACAAAAACAGCAACAAATATTATATTGTATATTGATATGAATTAAATTTGTTATCACTTTTATTAACATAAAATCAAAGGTCTTCTAAACAAACAAGCAGTTTTGCTTACAGAATGACCTTTAATCGCATCTGTCAAATTTAATTAGCTGTGTAAAGTCAAACCTGTACATTAGCGAAAATCCTCTATAGAGCAGCCACCTGTGTATAAAGGCCATTCTTCGTAACCCTGATGCTCCCGACAATTGGTTAGTTCATTGATACCGGGTTTTAACGGGACGAAAGTGAGGCTACATCGCACAACGGCAAGATAACTCGGATTTAAGTTGGTTTGATTGGTTTACGTACTGAATGTTGATTGGTTAGTTAGCAGTAGTTCAATATCTATATTTCACAGCTCTAAAAGGTGGAATAACCCTGTTTTGATTATCGTTTCACGTGAGTCTCTCATGAGCAGCAGATCAGTGATTGATGGAAAGTTGTGATAGAATTGTGACAAGCGACACCGAGGTATAGTACTCATTTGATTTATTGTAAATAGTTTCTTCGATCATTTGTTAATATTAATTATAACTTATTTGTGTTTAGAAAAACAAGAACCAGCAGACTATTGCTGTACTCACTAATTACAAACTTGTGGCTAATTGCCGATAGGATGGTGCTTTGGTATTGCTTGCTTGCAACAATCAACTGGAGTAAATATTGGTTACGAATTAGTTAAATGGTTGGTTGAGTTTGTTTTCCTGTATGTAGTAGTATCTTAATTTTCATGTATGACTGATATGATCAATATATAAACAAACAAACAAACAAACAAACAAACAAACAAACAACAACATTAAGAGGACACATTAACATCAACTTTGTTACATGGAGCGACCTAAGTTTCTTGAGATGCAATCTCTTGAACTTTGCTGTGTTACGTTCGACGTATCTATGGTTTTTAAAATGATGCATGGTGTTGTGGACATTGAACTAAAAGATCTCTTTTCCATTCAAGACTCTACGTATTCAATTTGTGGAAACTCTCTAGTCGCAATCTATTCCTGTATTGAACTCATTCTGCTATCGTACAATTCCAGTATGGAATTTTATTCCTGATGATGTAATTATCGCGGGATCTTTGTAATTAAGCATTGTTTATATGACATTAATTAATATAAGCTTTGCAAATGTTATTAGGCTGCACGTCTAGTGTAAGTATTATTACTTTGCTGTGCTTGCCTGTCAATTATACGTAAATAGATTTGACAAAGAAATCAAACAACATCAAACAATCAAAGCCAGAGAAGAAACCATCCTAATAAGTTCTTAACCAACAAAAGGCCAACAGAAGGATCTTCAGTCACCTTGAATGGTCAGTGTGAAGATCTACTTCTTTAAACCCCATTTCAATGGCAAAATTCTTTGCTAAAAAAAAAAGAAAAAAAAGAGACTTTACAGAATTAATTACTTTTTTGATATTAAATGCACCTGCCTAGGGAAGTGAAACGTCATCTTGGGAAGCATGGAAGATGGCAGGCCGTAAGTCCGTAACTATATCATTCTTGTTTATTTGTATTCAAATTATGCGAAATTTGATAGCAACTTTTGAAAGGTATAAAGTTGAGTTAAACTCATCAGCTCAAGATGAGTGTGGCCGTGGTAATAATCCGATCGGAGGTTTGCGACATGCGTTGGATTCTCCTCGTACGAGAGCCCTATCACAACCCTGTCACAACCCTGACCCAAAGGGGCACCGTCACACTGATAATCAGTGGAAACTACATCTATTTACCTACTTACCATTTGATGTTAATATATACATCTTGATGGTTATCAGCTTCATTTAAATTGTGTTAGCATGCAGATACATTATCATCAATAAATATACCATACATTACTGTGTATTAGCCGGATTCTTAGCAACAAATTATTTTCCTTAACATTTCACTTTGACTTATACCCGAGTGCTGTTTTGAAGTGGATTAAATGTCCTAAAAAGGCATAGTTTTGGGGAAAACTGGGGATCAGGTCATACACGAGACCGGTTATTGGCAGTAAAAATGATACAGTATTTCATCTTGTATTAATTCAAGAGTGTGCCATGCAACTCTATCAACATCACCTGAGCGAATAGAACTGAACAATATTGTGATAATTACGTCATGACCATATCTACACATTAATCAGTAACATAAATATATTGTAGTGCATCACAAAGTCATCCCAGAGGTGCTTGAGAAGGTCAACTTCTGTGTTTTTGTGCCGGTGTGGTCTAGCGGCTGGTATGTGTGGCTGCCAGTCAGATATCCCGTGTTCGACTCAGTGGCACTTTGAATAATATTTACCATCATCTCCAACAAGCAATGTGTGACTTGTGTGCTGGAGGACATGCCGTGCTACTGAAATAGCCTCCTTGACTCTTCGCAAACAACCAACTGCCCCAACATCATGTGTCACACTTCATTCAAGAAAGAAACATACACCAACATGATAATAACAATATGGACGCTCCTCTACATGACGAGGCCATCCCTCTGCCTCTTAATGCGCTTACTACATTAACCACACCATATATCACTGTCAGACGCAGCTGATAACATCAAAGAAAGATAAATCAACATTCAACCAACATGATACTGGATGCTCAATCACAAATGGCAGCGCAAGAAACCTTTAAACCATAAAGTTCCTTAATTCGCCTTTGCAACAATTGTTTTATTAGCATTTGTCACTTGGTCAGTCTTGTGTCAAAAAGGCACAATTACAAAAGAGATCAAGAAAAGATAAGAACTGAACAAGCACGGTCAATTTTATAGATGATATGCTACATTACGAAAAGCATGCAGCGAAAAGTTGAGGGCACAAAGATTTAGTTTACTAAAATGGTGAGTCTTACTAGTCATGCTAAATGCTATTACAGTGTAACTCGGTTAATATCACACCCTCGGGAAATTTGGATTTTCAGACAAAAGTTTGCAGCCAAAGGCTTGTTTGGATAACGAAATAACCTTGCAGTATCATTGTTTAACGACGGCACTTAACCCAATATCCTCCTTGGAGCCCTTGAAAAGTATTTATCACACATAAGATCATGGCCACCCTATCCAATAGACAATTAGGAACTCAAAGTACGTGTTTTAGGCCTCAAGTTCAGATAGGATTTTTTAATGACAATTAATTACATCCATACTGCCACTGAAGTAAACTAGTAAAGCATGCTATTTTGCTGGATGTGAGCGTGAGGAAATTGTTTTCTGATGTGTCAAGGAAACAGAAGTTTAGCGCCATACGTTTCAGAATATTAATCATCCAAGATAAGCCCTCTTAGTTACAATGGCAAACGACTCTAAGTCAGATTGCGATTCTGAGTCAGACCAGATTTGGTCTACTGATATGAGAAAGGTCAAGACAACTCTGCATACGGTACAATGAATATATGTTTGTGGGAGTCGGGAGTGAACCTGGGGTTCCTGAATGATAATTGTACCATAAACGCTACACCAAACCGACAAAAAAAAACTGAAATTGAAACTCGTCAATCACAGCTCTGTATTTTTTCAAGTGTGTTAGCAACACTGCGTATTTTGATTAAGGTGAAAATGTAGAAGCCTTTAGCAATGTAATCTTGAAAAAAACACAAAGCGGAATCACCATGGCAACATACCCATCCATTATCATAGCATCAAGAGTTGTCTCTCCGTCTTCATTAGGACTGCAATGAAAATTACAATGTTATCAAGCAGAGTCGAAACACTCAAAAATAAGTCTCAGGATTACTATCAGTAGTATGCGAACTAAAATATAAATATTTGCTGGACGATTAGTTTAGATCAGTTCACTAGTCTGAAGTCATTGCATGTAATTGAAGGTGCCTGAGGCCTACTATCTGTATGTGCTATGTATTGTTGTAAACCAGTTACATCAGTACCCGAATGACGTCACTAGTCACCAGTTGTTATGGTGATCTGCGATATTCCATCAGGTACAACAGGGAAGTTCGAGAGCTAGAATATGCCAATAATGAAAATGATATTATGTCAAAGGACAATCAGCACAGTCCTAATACAGTGAAACCTGCCTATAACGATCACCTTAGGGACCTAAGGAAAATGAACTTTATGTAGGTCTTGCGTCCGTAGAGTTCTGTAGAACTGGGTGGAACTGGTGTAGAACTGGTTCTGTAGACAGGTGACCTTTCTGTCCAGGTGGATTTCTATAGAAAGTGTCATTTGGGGGTTTTGAAGAGTGGCCTTTATAGACAGGTGGCTGCTGTATAGAGGTGGCCGCTAATACAGGCTTGACTGTACTGCATATTGGGCTGCTAGAGTTTTCAGGCAAAATGTAAATGTCACTTTATTTAACACGGGTAACCTAATAAGCCATTTGCTTATCTCCCTTGGGGCCCTTGACAATCATACCACAGAAGACATAACAAATAATATATGTGTCAAATACGGTTGGGCCGGGAGTCGAGCCCCAGATGTCTGACTGGCAGCCACACATACTAGCCGCTAGACCACACTGACACATGTATGGGATTTTAAACTGAAATAAATAATGTCGACTGCCAAGGACAATCCCTGAACTTGACCATTGTGGACACGAGTAGGGCTGATTGTGCTTTAAACAATGCAAATTTTTGGTGTAGTCAGGCCTGGTACCTGTGGCGTTGTTTTAATTAAAGATTAAAAAAGCTTAGAAATGTGGGTCGTCACTTACAAATGCACAACAATGCTGGCCTTAATTAAAGGGTTAATAAGGATTAATGAGGATAATCCACTAAGATAATGGACCGTCTCTCTTGTGGCCTTGACAAGTATTTAGGCTTCGTCACCTGATTGAATACCAGCGGCAATACTTTCTTGCCTACAATTAATTTCATCTGTAAGCTTCTAAAATTATTGTAGCTGCATACAAATGGAAATTAGCTATATTTGTCTGTCTTATCCATTTAAATTTACCTTCCACCATAGCCAACTGTTCCATCGCATTGCTCCACTTCACAAACAGTACATCCAGCTTCGACACTATCCAGTCGACTTCCACCGCTATTGATCACCTGCCAAGCTGCAAACCACAAAAAATTCCAGCTTAATTTAAATGAGCCAAAAAGATTCTACAATGAAACCTGTCTATAACAGTCACCTTTGGGACCTGAGAAAAATGACCTTCATAGACAGGTGGCCTTTCTGTCCAGGTTGATTTCTATAGAAAGTATCATTTTGAGGTTATGAAGAGTGGCCTTTATAAACAGGTGGCTGCTCTATAGAGGTGGCCGCTAATACAGGTTTTACTGTATGTCATTCCTACAGACGGTCATCTAACTGACAGCTTTAGACAATAGCAGTGCAGTATTCACAAGAGTTGGGACATCTTTTGATCTTTCGATTCGATCGGAACTATTTGAAGGGCCAGTGAGTCAGGCTGTTATAGTACAATATATTTGTTCATGAATTACCTTTGACGGACATCTAAATACTTACAATCAGTAAACCAATCAATCCGATTAATTTTACGAGAGTAGCTTCATAAGTCGATAATATAATATTAGGTCTATTGATATAAAAAGGGTGGTTCAGAGCTGATTTATTAAAAACTGGACGAACAAGAATTGTGACGCTGCACTAGCCAAACAGTGCACAAGACGCTTATGTATAGGGATGTTGTAAGAAGCAAGATGTTTCCAATTTATTCAAGCCTGTATTATTTCTCTGTGATTCAAATCTTGGCAGAAGATCCGAAAGATTTTGATAATATAAAGCGTTTTTCGATTTAAAGTTGTCATTCAAATGCGTGTTGGAATCACTAAACAACCTTGCTGCTCACACCTTCCAGATTCTGCTTCGTCCTCTTTCAATTAGTTTGTTGAACTTTGCTCTAAGGCATGGAGAAGGCAACCATATTGTCAATACTGCATGTCTCAAAACGATTCAATATTGATGAGATTCAAGGACTCAAAAGGTTTGAATCGAATCGAATCATGAGCCGTTTAATTGAACCTCTAAACTCAATCGAACAAAATCCTTAATTATTTAGGCTAACTATGCAAAATTATTCCAAACCAACCATTTAACTAATTCTTAAACAATATTTACTCCAGTTGATTGTTGCAAGCAAGCAATACCAAAGCACCATCCTATCGGCAATTAGCCACAAGTTCGTAATTAGTGAGTATAGCAATAGTCCGCAATTAGTTTACTTCTCCAGCTCTCTTTATTACTTTCAATTACATTTATCTGCTTCGTATATATTTCATTTTTAGATCCACCATTTTCATGTTGTCCTAATAAACCACATTGTGTTTGAACAATTATAATTCTGTAGAAATGATTTTGTTTCGAGATCAGGTGCAACTTTCGCTATATATGTCTGTCTGTGAAATTCAACGCCTCCATGCACCACGGTCAAAAGTTCAAAAAGTAGCCAACTACAGTAATTTGTTCCTTTTGATAAGTTAGGCCTACTGTACGGCACTGCATGACAACAATACTACCCGATATTATTATTTCACAAGTGTCTGTCTGTATATTTGTTTGTTTGTTTGTCTGTTCAAAACCAGGCACCTGCTAAAGAAAGACTCATCGAAGATCACAACAGAATATGATATGATAGCGATGAGGTTCTCAATTCCTACAAAAAAATACAAATATGTGACTAGGACATTAACCTTAACAATGAAATACGAATTGACAAAGATAAGATAANGATTTTCCGACCTTTGGGAAACAACACGGCTCTGGTTGTGCACGGTTTTCAAAACACACCGCATAGCTCGAACGCTCAAACCAGGTCAAAGTTGAACAATGCAAATAGGTACAAAATACAACGGAGCCGTTTTCGAAAAGGCCACCTTGAAACCGAGCTATGTTTTCTGCAAGTTTGATTAAATTATTGCTGTGGAACTAATTAACCTCCGCTCAAATGCGAAGCAACGACGCTGGACGCAGCTGCGTTAGCAGCGCGGACCAGCTAGTACTACCCGATTGCTCTAATTATATCTCCCGATTATCCAATAAACTACTAGATATTTAAGAAATTACTAACTGTAAGTCTACTATCAGCCCCATTTCTTAATTAAAACGTAGGCTCTATCTGCATTCACTTTGCATTGACTTGTGAGATTGGAAAATATCGTTGTTTTCGTGTTGGAGTTGGTCAAAGTTAGTGGAAGAGAACGTGTTGCCCTTGGCAACATGGTTGAATTTGGCAACATGGTTGAATTTGGCCCCCAGCTAGCTTCAAATATAATCATGTACCGTGACACAATTTCTTTGCCCAAAAAGCTAGCGCTTGAACAGATTTTTTGTGACCAAGAAATTGTGTCACAATTGCTCATTCATAAGGACACGTTTTCTTTGACAAAGAAATTGCAGCATAAAAATGTGCTCGTGGAAACCCGTCTTTATAGCTTTACCAGCATTCCTTCTCTCAAACGGCAAATTGAGTCACTCGGGCGGCGCGGCGCGCTTGCAATTGCAACAACTAAAACAGCTGGCAGCTATATTATTATGCTGAAGTATAATCTGAAGTCATGAGATTTCACGAAGAGTCGAAGACAGCCAATCAAGAAGGATCAACACAAATCAAAGAGGCAAAAGGCCTGTAACAGTCACTAACAGATGTACCAAAACTGAACAACACAAACAGAGTTTTAGATTCTTACCCTTTTCTGTTGCATTGGTAAACGGCCATGTGTTGATAACAAGAGGTAAAAGGCTACTCATATCAGTCGTCGGTGACACAGGCTCAGAATATAAAACCTGTAAAGCTACAATCAAACAACAGCACCACCTTCGAACAGGAGGAGCTCGCCGCCAGGTGCTTGCAGTCGGAGAGGCCATTTTGAATTTGGCGCAATGTGTAAATTCTTGGCATTATGCTGTAATTTGGCGATATGCCCGCACACAGTTTAATGTGAATTACATCACTAAAATTTAGTTGAAATAAAATAGCCAGAAGAGAGAAATGGAAAAGAATTTAAAATTATCGGAAACTATTGAGGACCAGGAGAGAAAAGAAGAAACAATAAATATACAGTAGATAATTAGAAGTCACATTGACTAGAAGTTAAAAATAAAGAGATGATTGGATGAGTAAAAATAATTGACAAAAGTTAATGACAAACGTAACAGTCACGTACAGCAGAGTCAAGACTGACTTCATAGTAATTTTGGAGGAATTGTAATTTTAGGACTCTTGAGAAACCATGAGTGGGCAGGTTGACATCAAAAGTAAATACGGTTCCACAAAGCTGGAAACAGAAAATCAGGCAGCTTTTATAAGTCTGATGGTCTTGGCAAAAGGCACAGTAAAAATATTTATTTTTTCTGGCGTCCATGTCCTTTTTGAAACATGAAAAAAAAAATTAGAGAAAAAAGAGAGTACTTTGTTATTTTTGACACGGTGTAAGAAAAGCAAAATTTTCGAAGCATAGAGATCTTTCAATTGAAGGATGTTTAGCTTTTTTACAAAGTAGCTCGAGGCTTTGCACCAATGACAATTCGTATACATTTATTTATGAATAATATTAAGACTAAATAAAGCAGGACCGTTGCCTCAGATTTCAATACCATGCTCAAAGTGAGGTTTGATCATTGTTAAATAAATTGTAAAAGAAACTATAGTCAAATCTGTATTAGCGGGCGCGGCCACCTCTATAAAGCAGCCACCTATTTATAAAGGCCATCCTTCATAACCCCACAATGATACTTTCTATAGAAATCAACCTGGACAGAAAGGCCACCTTTCTACAAGGTCATTTTTCTCTGATCCCAGAGGTGACCGTTATAGACAGGTTTCACTGTATAGCATTGTCATTATGTAATAACAGTAATATGCATGACAGCAGTTGCAGGACCTGAGCAGATAGAAGATTGACTAGAGAGAAACGTCGGCAGTTCCTGTTTTATCCTTTTAGATTCTCCCAAAGACGTGTTGAACCTCGTTCTGTAGATTTGTTTTTCGCAAAAGAAATGAGCCACGTACAATAGAGTGAATATGGGCTTGTATTTACTGACAAATTGCTGTATCAGCGATAGCATAGCAAAAGGGACTGACAAACTAAATTAAAGAGTCAACCGAAGTTCCAAAAAGTAACAACTATGACTTTTATTGGCCAGAATCGTTCTGTTGGTTTGGTGTTCATTTCTTGCCACGGCGGCGGCGACGGCGTCCTGCACCTCGTCTTCTGCGACGCCAAGGAAGAGCATCGGCTAAATCTGTAAACAAAGAGAATTGACCATGAAATACAGATGCATTACTCGTATTGAACAACAAACACACCCGGGGCCTTATTCATGGACCTGGACTAAATCGTAGTCCGGGACTAAACATTGATCCTGGACTAAATTGCTAAGATCTGTAACATTATGCGAGTTGAGATTTAGTATTGGAATAAGATTTAGTCCAGATCCTTGTACAAGGCCCCAAGGGTTTCACTCTTTGGACTAATTTTATAGTAAGTGTTTTTGGCGCGTGATGTTGATTTGAAATCGACAATTTTGACAGGAAAGAACAATCCTTGAAATTGACCATCATTGACAAGAGTACGGGCTGATTGCGTCGCAAATAAAGCATTTTTCTGTCGTCTTCACCTGTGGCAGAGGTCAACTCACTTATATCTTGATTGTAATTATACTGAAATGCATTGAGACTGCGCATGGATGATTGGCATTGCATTCATCTTGGTAGCACGCTTCAACGGAGGCCTCAAAGACAAGAGACAGACTGACATCGACAAAAATTGACAAATTATCTTTTTGACATTTAATGACACACGAATTCGACACTGAAGTGATTTAGCGATAGTACGATACAGTGAAACCTCGTTAATATCACTATGCCGGATTTTCCGGTAAAATTTGTGATCATAAGCGGGTACAAATAATTTATTCAGACAGAGCTGGTCTCAAATTGAAGTTAAATTAAGCGGGTTGTGACCTTAACCGAGGTGATATTAACGGGGTTACACTGTACATAGAAACACTATACAGAATGATGCAAATGCCTTTTCATCTAAATTGACACAAGAGCCACTATAACACTGTCGGTTAAAAAACAGTCTCACCTTCTTCATCCCATATATCGTTTTCGTCTGAATCGCCATGATCCATTTCCTCGCCGTGTTGCTCATCCTGCTTCTTGATAACTCTGGCATAGACTACCAGGCACAGTCCAATCAGGACAGTCAACAACAGCAGCTTCATCTAAGGAAGAAACAATAGATTAGAATAGCATTCAATTGCCATGAATATAAGTATGAAGCACTGGCATACTTTGAACATCATTTCAAATCATTACCTCCCTTGTTTGTTGCTCTTCGATCCACGCTTCGACCCAAACCTTGACCCAAAGTCCCAAACTAAACTAAACTTCTGGACTTTGTAGAACTTTTGCTATTGCAAAGTCAGGGACAGCTTCCGGTGCATTGTTCTTTTCTGACCTTTCTGTTCTATTTATTGTTCTATTCTGCATCATTGTTCTCCAGCTATCTTGAAGGCTGCAAAGATCGCCAAAGTAGCTTCAAAGATTACTATAGGAATTGTTCTACCTTTGCTCTAGAAATCAAAAGAGAGGCACGTATTTGTCGACCAGAACAAGACACAGGAAACTTATCATGACTCGGCTGCAAAGATTCCTTCAAATAGCTTCCAGTGCTTTAACTTTGCTGCGACCACGCTCACAACTGGCAATGGGTCACACGGAGTGCCAATGATATAAAAGAAGTTTGTGGAACTTCAGATAAGTGCGAGGTCTCTCGTTTTACTTCTTTACGATATTTTTTGCAAGAGTAATATAGAGGAGAACTTTGCGGTGCGTCCCAATTTAACGTGAACTTTACCAATGACCTACCGCGAAATTGATTGTGAAAGCCTTTGTGAAAGTATTCCTGACCAAAACACGTAGGAATGTATTGTCTCTTTGAAGGCTCTTAGCTTTGTTCGAAAAAAAGAATGTTCTGAAGTGGTTTGAACTCAAATGGGTTATAGTTGCTGCAGCAAAGTTTGGATTTCAACTTTTGGGATGCAAGTGTTTCTATAGTCACGTGGTTTTGAGCTGAAATTTACAGTAATGACAGGCAAGAACAACCCTTGAAATTGACCTGCATTGATAAGAGTATGAATGATTGCATTTCAAAGAAAACAATTTTCTAGCATCTCTACCCGATGCAGAGGTCAACTCATGTGTATAACGAAATGCAATGGGACTGCGCATGGCGAATTCAAATAAACGGGAAAGATGCACGCTCCTATGGAAGACCTTCACCGAACCATGATCTTAGACCTTTTTCATTGTATTACTTTATGAATTCCATTGTTTTAGATTTAGCTTTAGATAAGACAACCACCAGATCGTGCCCGGCATTGATCTTTTGATGACTATGAGAATTGTTCTACCTTTGCTTGAGAAATCAACAAGGAGGCACATATAATATTCGTCGACAAGATCAAGCAGTAGTTCAATACACAGGGAACTTTTCATGGCTTGGCTAGATTGACTCAGATGCAAATTCACGTAACTTTTTATAACTTATAATGATCACTTTAGAGCTAAGACTTTCTGTTGTTGCTTGTATGGAGAGACATTGTTGTCAAAAATCTAGAGCTTTTTCTGTTTTAGCCAGAATATCTTTCGATATCCTCTCAATCATCTCCAGAATATCTTTCGATATTCTCTCAACCATCACTGTTCGTATGTAATGGGTCAGGTATCATTATAACCAATCAGC
This sequence comes from Calvadosia cruxmelitensis, assembly GCA_900245855.1. Lineage (NCBI taxonomy): Eukaryota > Metazoa > Cnidaria > Staurozoa > Stauromedusae > Kishinouyeidae > Calvadosia > Calvadosia cruxmelitensis. Next base: position 19,092 of record OFHS01000873.1, read on the forward strand.
AGGCGAATGCTTGTGAAGTTAGGATTGTGACGTTAGCCAATTTTCCAGGTATATATTCTCTTTTCCAAAGGCCACCCGCCTCAGTTTGGTGCATCAGACTATTGCACAGGTACCAGACACCATTGGACTAATTTACATCATTAGAAGAAGATAGCAGTAAACGATATTGATATTTCTACATTGAACCAATGATGTCATATGACGCGTTCTCTAAAATACGATACGGACGTCATAATTCACTATCTGCGAGAAGAAGTCACAGTTTGCAGGAGGTGCCGTGGAGGCATTGTTGCCATTCATCGTTCCATCCATATATTCCCAGGTGCAAGTTTCACCATCTTCTCTGTTGGAATACTGTAAGTTATTTCATCGACCAGATCAGCTGTGCAGATGTCTTGAGTGTTATCTGTCTGCATCGGATATTAATAATATTTAGCATTGCTGCCGTATCGATTTAGTATTGTGTTTGAATCATCGAAAGAAGAGAATCTATTGATTTATTGACCAAACATACCCACATTTTAACAAAATCTGGATACTTGTATTATTGCTGCTGCCTATTGTGGGCGAAATAAAATATTACATCGACGCGTGGTCAGTGTCAACTTGATCTCGTCATTGTATAGTCATTTAATCGTAAGAATATGTAGCCGTGTCATCCTGCATTCATCCTCTTTCCCGTCTGTATTTCGTCATGTTAACAATTCTGTCTGTTTTGTTTCCTACGCTGTGTCTCACGACATAGAGCTTTGGCACCAACGACCATATGTACTCCTTGGAACTCTGTCATCTCTCCCTGGTCTCTCCCTGTCGTGGGACCAGCAACGTATCTGGGAAATACATATGTGTTATAGAATGCGAAAGCCTCCATTATCGTATCTACTCTTCTACATACCCATCCATCCATCCGCATAACATCATGGCGGCAACCATTGACAGTCCCGATGTGCTACAAATAAAGAGGAGTCGACTGTATGGTCTACAGTAGTGTGCGTTGATCTATACATACTATGACATGCTACGATCTATTTATTGCAATGTTTTACGATCTATCCACGAGGAACGGATGCCAGAATTAAAACACACATAGTAAGTCTGGGTCCATCGCCACGCTCATCATGTCCAATACAAGGTTCTCTACGCGTCGCCCACCTGGACCATCAAAGCCATAGACGCCGAGAAACTGGACGTCTTCGGACGCAACGTATGGAGGGACCTGCTAGGTCTGTCAGCCAATAGCCAGAAGGACAAATTTGTCAATAACAATGAATTGAGGACCATCATCGACAGCCGATGGAATTTCAACCGTGACACGGTGTTCCATCATCATGCAAGCTGGTGGGCCATTTCGCACGCCACGCTACGATGCGCTGGCAACCCCACCGTCTCACCTGAGGCTAGCAGTCGCCCGTCAGGCCTCCTTTACGCCCGTTGGGTCGATAGCATCGTGAAATGGACGGGCCACTTCCCTGATCAGCTTGTGGAGCTAGAGTAGCGCGTGCCCCCCTTTATCAACAACCTATCAGAAGGAGCATGAGGCTACAGGGCCGTGCAACTGGAAGTGGCTGAACACGACTTTGTCGCAATACCGGAATGAAATGGAATAACAATAATATCGTATGCCAGGTCAAAACTACTTTTCCAGGAGACGCTGTATACGGATTGGTTAGGATTCATAGCAAGAAAACGATGAGCCATCGAAAGGAAAGCGTAATCCAGCCACAGGACAATGCAAGTGCATAGCGATGTCTTCTATAGTGAAACTTCATTCAGGAATTATAGTGTACTGTATTCCCTTAATATCACTTCGGCTAGTATCATAACCCGCTTAATATCACTTTGGCTAATATCACAAACCGCTTAATAACAATTTACGTTGAGAATCATTCTTTGTCAGAATCAGTTATTCGTACACGCTTATTATCAATATTTTTTACTGGGAAACGTAGTGATAGTAGCGAGGTTGCACTGTAATATAATGTTGGATATGACGTCAGCGATTTTCAAGTGAATACAAAATATGGCTGTATATATTTGAAAATAGAGGAATTAAATTAAATAACTGATACACCAGCTATACATTTCTAATGAATTATCCTTAAATTATACAATTTAAGAAACCTATTACAAAACTATACAACCTAAAAACCCTATTATAAAATTATTCCTAAAAACTAAAATTGCAATCATGCTGTTCATCAAAAGTACCACAGACACTGATGGCATTTCCAGGTTGGATAACAATGCTCAATCTTTGAAAAAAATGACACTTCGATTTATTCTCATTTGCATGTCTTGTTGAGAATGGACCCAAGCTCATTAAGGAAGATCTTGCTGGCCTGTCCAAGGGTACCGAGTGTTTGGCAATATATTGAAATAAGGTTGGATAAGAGAGACTGCGCGAGAGAGTCTAGCTCACCACAATCACGTAACAAAATGTTGCGACGATTTCATTCAATCAAGCGTTACTATGGAGACGCGTCATTTAAAAAGACCAGGATTCTTGTTGATTATCCATTCAGTAGATAACGTTGATCTCTTCGTGCATTTCAGACAAGTCATAAATTGTATTCCTCATGTGTAAATGTGCCAGTGACACATTTGATTGTCATGGACACTATTGAATCCTGAAAATGGAAGAATTTTGTAATGTTTAGAAATTTAGACGGAGGTCCATGCTTAAATTAGCTGTATCCAGTAGTTGCGCCGCATCACTCCGTCTGCTGAAGCCTTGGTGAAAGAAAGGAGGCTACGATTTGTGGGACATACCATGCGTGCTCAAGAGAGAACTAAGCAGCCACTGCATGACGACGACGTCCTTTGCTGGCAACCGACGGTATTGCGTCGACGAGGTTTTGCCCGAACAATTACATTTTTTAAAGTACTCTGTCAGGATTCTTAACGGTAGTGATTTTAGTCTTGTAAATAACCGTAACCTTTTTAATCATTCTGTAATAAAGTAATTAGCAAAAGGAGGAACAGGCTGTTCATGTAACAGCACCGTAGTAAATGATGATGATGATGATGATGATGATGATGATGATGATGATGATGATGATCCAGTAGTCTTAATCAATCGGATAGAGCTATTCGATCGATAGGAGCCAAGCTGAATTCCTGTTAAAAACTGTGTCCATCAAAAACTGAATGAAATCCATGTGGGCGTCTGAGCAATTGCTAATTTCAGTATTTTATGCGTTTGTGTTCATGTATTACTGTAATTAGGTCGTTAAGAAAACCACCCACGCATCATCATCATCATCATCATCTTTTATTCAGATACCATATAAGCCCTTTTTATGGGCTTTTTTTCAATGGGCTGATACATAATAAAATCAAGTGAATACTGGTAAACTGTTTACAAAAATATATATATATATACTTTTTTCTTTTTTCTTTCTGTTTTTCAAGTAGTAGAGATTAGATAAATTAAACATAACTTTTTGAAGGCCAAGCTGTCAGCAGTTTCCTTCATCACGCGCAATACGCTCACAAAATAAATAGCATTGCCAGATCTATCACCGCTGCTTTTTAAAACACGTTGATAGAGAACTTTCCCGTCTTCTAATTCGGGATTTGTCTGCTCTGTGTTTATCTCGGGGCTCAGAAAGCACAAAGATATAAGCGTTATCTTCTAGATTCAATATACAAACAATCTATTTATAGGACACCTGATTATATTTGATATAATATGTCCACAGCAAGCCTTTGAAAAGAAAGATTTCGATGTAATGGACAACGAGAATTCATTAAAGATCTATACAGCAGGCCTGTTTTAAGAAGGATTTCGACTAAATGGACAACACTAGAATGTTTGGAGAATAACTTCTTAGATCACTATAGTTGTATTGTAAAAATATTTAACCCGTTAATAAAACCTTTCAGGACTGTAAAAGTATTAGTTTAAAATATTTGTGTATTTTTGGTAGAAAGTTGCTTGATATTTGAAACAAGAACTCTGAATCAAATATCTTTTTTCAGCAAAAACTCATCGAAAGGTTTGTTCTTGCTAATTTGCATTTATTGTTTAGTATTATGAGAAACAAATGCACTGACGTAATCAACAAGCTGCTTACTGCATCTTTAATCTAATAAACCAGCTGCGACGAAAGCCGCAACAAAGTAACAACAAGCAGAGATCAAAATAAGACTATAGCCCTTGATACCTCCACCTGCCAAATCTTTGGCTTACATGAAACACGCAAATAAAATCTTCAAATGGAGTTTTGATTCATTGCTGCTTGCGTCTACGTGTTGTTTACGAGTTCTTCAAGAAGAGAACAAGATTATCTCATCTGACCTCATCTGTACCAAGGTGATCTGTACCTCCTGACTCAATATGGTGGAGAATACAAGCACGTTATGCATCACAGCCCGTGTGTACATGATGCCGAGTGAAGTCCAGTTGATAACTGGTTTATATCTTGCTTTCCTCTCCATAATCACCGTTATCGAGAATTCAGCAGTGATTGCAGCTACTAGTTATAGCAAGAACAGAAATCGCTCTCGCATTTCCAAGTTTTTCCTCTTTATGGCTATCACCGATCTTTCAATAGGTCTGATAGTGATTCCTTGCTACTCAATCATTATGTTTCGTTCAAGTCACGGCTTGCTACCATCTTGTATTTTGCATTTTATAACCAATGCAGTTGGATTCACCACAGCCGCGGTATCGCTGTTAACAATAGCCATGATCAGTGTGAACAGACTATCAGCAATGATGTTTCCACAGGAATATCGTCTGAATAGTAACCGGCTTTGTTGGATGCTTGGCTACACTATGTGCTGGTTATGCAGTATACTGGTCACAGTACCAGCGTTTTTACAGGTCTGGTCACTGAAAGTCTTCGTATTTGGTTTTGCTGTTGTTGTTGCGATCGGGGTTTTACTGCCTCTGATATCTTACTCTGTGATATACTTCAAAACTAGAAGACTCAACCGCCGATTAGTAGCCCCTTCGACAACAAACCAGTCTTCAAGATTTCCAATCGAAAGTACTGTCACTACAAGAAATCCTTCCCAAGGCTGGCAGCATCGTGTGAACACTTCTTGTCTCTTGGCAACGGTACTCTTACTTGTTATGTATGCCCCGCAATTATTGAGTCGCATTATGGACAGTGCACGTAACACAGTACCACGTGGTACATGGGAGATCATTGTTGTCTTCTCGAATTCTTTGGCTTTGACAAACGCTGCTGTGAATCCTTGGGTCTATGCAAAACATGTTGGTGGAATGAAAAAGATGCTCAAAGAACATATTCAAGCAATACAAGATCGTCGCGTCAATTTCAGCTGAAAACGTCTCGATCGATTCTTCGCCGTTGGCGAGCAACCCCTTCTTCTTCTTGTAGTGCCATAGCCGATGCGGCTTTCGACGACTCAAGTTGTACACCTCAAAGTACGATTTCGAGCGGAATCCCAAATATCTCTTATAGAGCTTTTAGGCCCATGAAATCTTTTATTTGGTTGAGGAACAGGCGTCTCTGTCCGCCTCTTGCCTTTTCCCCAGGAACTTTGCCGCCAGCTGACGTCTTCGAGCTCGTCTTTCCTGATCATATGGCCGACAAAATCCGTTTGGCAAACAACTTTTCGATATTAACTGTTCCAAATTACATTCGAAGAAGATTTTCACTCCATGAAATGAAAGATGCACTTTGTAATAGACTAGGATAAGTTAGAAAGCGTTACCCAATAATTTATCAGATGTTGTTCATAAAATAGGCCACCACGGCATGCTCTATTGATACTCTGATATTACGTGTTTATTTTTCACGATATAAAATCCCTTTCAAGAAGCATAAAGATCCTTCAACAAGGATATCCTGATGAAGCTCAAGAGAAGCCAACTGAGAACAGATTTGAAGATCAAAGTACAGACTGGTGACGTAACATAAAATGCTCTCTAATATCGTACTGCAAGCGTAGACAATTTGAGCTTATAGCGAATTATAAAATAATAAGTTAAAAGAACAAATATGAAATTAAGCCTTGTCTATTACATAAAAATAATGTTCTTATTAAATGAGTTCTAGTTAAAAAAGATGTATCGCCTTGCTTGAAAAGGACTAAAGACAAACTCGATCACATGATTACACAATGTGTCATAGCACCTGTCACTCAACCAACAGACGGGTGTGCTCCCAGCCTTAATCATGTATGTTACCTCTAATTAGACTACAAGGAAAAACATCCGCACTGTGTATGATATCCCATATCCGAGCCGATTCCGAATCACTTGCTCGTCTTGTATATAAGTTGAATACGCCAGTCAAGTGTGGAATCCGGGCAAACTGTTGGAAATTCGTCTTCTTGAGTCCACACAACGCCGTTTCACGAAAGCCATTCTCGCTGATAAAGATATAGATTATACCTCTCGCCTGCAATTGTTATCCCTTGAGAGTCTTCAACGACGTCGTCTGCATGCTGATTTAATTTACTATCATTACAAAATTATTAATGGTCTTGTTGATATTGACGCTAGCATGTTATTCAACCTTACCCCACACGGGCGCCTAGAGTATCCTCTGTGCAAAAGTCATCGACACAAGTCCTCCTTCGCAGTTAGAGCCATCAATGCTTATAATTCTCTTCCCCTCAAAACCAGATCAGCATCGAATATTTATACCTTTAAAAAACTTTTGTCTAATGAAAATCTATCTTGCTATTTGCTTTTTGATTGTAATTAATTATTCCCATTTTCTGACTGTAATTCGCATGTCATGCCGTTTTTCAGAAATATATACCCACATACATACATACATACATACATAAGTCAAAGAAATTTACTAGGCGCTATGGAAATTATAGAAATAGGTAGCCTTCTGGCTCCTACATACTGTGAACTGGAACCATGTGAAATCCATGTGCAAATCAAGTTAAAACCACGTGAAAACAGTGTGAAAAGGGTATTATTCACATGGTTTTTCGTTCTGTTTTCAATTTCACATGATTTTCACATAATGCTTATTATTACATATACAGTAGTTAACAAGCACCTTGTGAAATTTTGATATTTATAATGTGGATCGATCATACCATCATCACCATCATCATCATCATCATCATCATCATCATCATCATCATCATCATCATCATCATCATCATCATCATCATCATCATCATCATCATTTATTGTGTATACCCAGTAAGCTACAGGTTTTTTTCATGGGACAAATGCAGAATAAAACAGGGGAAAGTTACATACCGTGTAAGCATGTTAACAGGAAATAGATTTTAAATAAACAATATGAAGGAAACAATTTATACAAAATAAAGGTCCATAGAAATTTAACTGACACAACAAGAACAATAGACCAAGTGTAAACGATGCAACAGAGACCAATCACGACGAACAGCGGACGAAGAAGAGGACACGACGAGGGGAAAACACAGCGACGAATGATATAGAACTACGTCATAGAATTACCATAATGTCATAGAACTACCTTGCTAAGCACTCAGCCTAGCCTTGTTGTGCATGACATAGTGGACCGAGAGTTTACTTCTCTTGTTTTAAAAATGAATATTACTATGTATTTATTCCATGAGCAATAACATCAAAGCCTTGCCGCATGTTGAATTATTATTGCCAGCATCTGTCTGTCTCGGATAAAATGTATTTTTTGTGATTAGATAATTTCTGTGTTAAACGTATGGGAATTTAAACAATGTTTTCAAGCTGTGTACAAACTTCTTACGCCGGTCTAAGGGGTCAGAAGTCTCATTATAGAACTTAATGGTCCCGGCAAATTGTTCATGAAACGTTTCAATTTAAACTGTTATTGCGGCAGACCACAACATCCCATTGTCTTTAGAGGCAGCTGGTTAGTGGTGAAAGAACAGTACTTATCAAAGGGTGCCGCTGTGGAAAAAGGTACCTCGCAGGAAAATAGCATTTTTGCAGTGTCATGTGGCGAGCTAATCAGACATTGGGTAATTTTACTTGAATACTGTCGTACAGTCAAACCGGTATTAGCAGCTATCTCTATAGAGCAGCCACCTGTGTATAAAGGCTACTCTTCTTAACAGCAAAATGACACTTTCCTACAGAGATAAACCTAGACAGAAAGGCCACCTGTCTCATCTAAATATCATTTTTCTTAGTTCCCATAGGTGACCGTTATATATAGGTTTCACTGTATCACACAAACAACGAAGATGCTGTTGTACCCGGTGTAATGACACGTTGCGTGTTATCCATCCCGGAGCATCTGATATATTTCAACATATCAAGTCAGCTTATAAATACAATAATCATACAGAATAATGTACAAGACAATAGCGTATACGATACTTATTAACATATTGATTGACAGAAGAGTGGTAACGAGAGGAAAAGCTAATAACCTCTAACAGGATACTTCATTCAATCTAAATACAGAAACGAGACTAGAAGGTTCATTCAATAATAACACAGGTACGAGGTAACACAATCACGAATATGAGGTGGGAGGTTTATAATTTACATTACGTAATGCAACAATACCATACACTTAAAATCAATTCTCTGTGATAGAAATAGCATTGTTTTGGTAAAGTTAGTCACAATTCCTCATAGTCGTTGACCGTATTGTACAGTAGCTGATTTTGATCTTGACCTTATCTACGATTATCAGTTTCATTGGATTGTTATTGGCTGACAAAATGATCGATGTCAACTCAAAACCACGTGCCTGAAAAACAGTTGTATCCCGACATTCATTAGAGCTGTACACCATCGTCTGTCTTTTCTTAGCTGTCAATAATGTCTTTAAAACCGCGTGGCTTTCTGTGGCTTGACAACACATGCTCAAGAGACGATGTTTTCGATTTTTGTCGTCCAACAAGCACGTCGCGAGCCATTGCAATGCTAATTGGTACTGCGGAGATAAGTACGATGCTTATAAGTCTAAGGGCGGTTGCGTGAGGTCAAGCCAGGTCCTGTATCGATGGGGGCAAAGGTCGACTCCCTTAAATTAATGGATTCTTATTTTTCCGTCCGACGACTTGATCGCCATTGAGCAGAATAATCAAATACCTCTTCTTGATGACGCCTGTTGTAACACAACGCCTTGCGCAGTAGTTAAGACAGTCAGTGTCACGTCCCTATCGGTCAATCTTTCCGGACATCTCTATCTGAACCCAAATGGTGCACAACTGTGTCATAGAACTGGAAGATATGATGGTCGCCTAGCAGTGACAGCTGCCTGTCAGTGATGTTATCTGCTCTTCAGCAAGTGACACCTCAGTCCAGTCCTCCACATACCATCTGGTGGCATGTCATCGACAATACGGACCGGCTCCTCTGCCACAACTCACCAAGAACGTTCTGTTTATGCCAGAATTCTCTGTTATTTATTTCATAACTTGATAGTCTTGTAATGTCACACTCCAGAACATATTGAAACAAATATACTAAATTAATAAAGCAAAATGAAACAAAAACCGTCCCTCGATTGTGTCGATACCTTTGCTGGTCAGTTGACACATTCAACAATTTAGTTCCAGCAATTCATATCCACGGATCACGGAAATAAAGCCGACATGGCTTTGCAAATAACATCTTTATGGTGAAGAAAAGTGCTGTGTGACCTGCATATATGTACTATGTACTTTTGGTGCTGTATTTCCACAAATGTTTTGCAATGGACATTGCGGGGTGGGACAATGAACTATACACTTTAGTCCCGGTCCATGAATAAGGCCTAAGGACTAAATCTCAATTCTCAAGTCCCATCTACAGATTTGAGAAATATAGTACAGGCTAGATGTTTAGTCTCGGACTATACGCTTTAGTCCAAGTCCATGAATAAGGCCTCAGGACTAAATCTTAAGTCCTATATACAGATTTGAGCAATTTAGTCCAGGCTAGATGTTTAGTCTCGGACTAAACGATTTAGTCCCGGTCCATGGATAAGGCCCCAGGACTGAATCTCAAGTCCCATATACAGATTTGAGCAATTTAGTCCAGAGTAGATGTTTAGTCTCAGAATACGCTTTAGTCCCGGTTCATGAATAAGGCCCCAGGACTAAATCTCAAGTCCCATATACAGATTTGAGCAATTTAGTTCAGGCTAGATGTTCAGTCTCGGACTGTACGCTTTAGTCCCATAAGGACCATGAATAAGTGTTGTGTGCTATTGATATAGCCTCGTTCTCCTGACATTATTTTTTAGACATACTGTAATTATATGATCAACTTTTACTTCGGCCCTCTATCAAACCCTGCATCATAATCCCATTGCATTAATTAATTTAATACTATCCACTGTAATATGACTGAATAAGCATTTTTTTAATTTCACTGAAGTAAAATTTGCCTCCGTATATGATTATTACCACTTTTATGAGGAACCTGTGGTAGCACGGACATTTGTACCAGATAACACATGTACTCTGATAGACCTTGAGTCAAAATGTATAACTGATAGACCTTAAATCAAAATGTCTTGTATACTAGTTAACTTGTGTATAGTCTGTCCTTTAATTCGCATTTTATGCTTTGGCTTTATGTAAGTGAAAGTTATTCTTCCCATTATTTGCCAGTCGAAATTTTTGACAAATAAACATACATACATACATACATACATACATACGTCCCTTAGTATTATTTTTTATTATTACATTTTTGGTCTTACTCAAGAGCGGTCGTCTTTCTGTGTTTATTTTATTTGATAGCCATCCCAACAGAACTCTAGTACCATTTTGCGACATCCGCACTTGCTTGACTTACCCTAAGCACCAGTTCCTCGCGTGACGTCATAATTGAATCAGCAAGTAGAAAGAGTAGAGCATCACTTTGCGGGTTGCGCCGTGGCGGCATCGTCGTAATCAGTCAAGATGCTGCGTCAATGCATACGCACAATGCTGAGTATCTTTTCAATACTTGTGTCCGTCTGTCTGAAAGTCTGGCTGGCTGCTGAGGTCATATATCAGTGCATGGCAGTTGTCGCTGTTAGCATCTTTATCATTTTGCTGATGAAATTAAGACTTTGTCAACTACACGAACAAGGTAAGGACAAGCGATCTACATAACAATAACCGTTACTGTAGCAAGAACTTATGTGTATTTGTCAAAAATGATATATACATTTTTATTTGCCGACCGTTAAAACAAATATGTTAATTAAATACAAATAGGTTTTGAAGTAAAAAAAGAAATACATGATCAGGATCATCCCATAAGCACAAATGCTTGTTTGTTTGGGACGCCCTAGATTTACAATTTATTAAATTGAAAAGTAAGGTTCACCTAAATAAATCCAAAACACAATAACAGAAGATATTGGGTCTCAACGTATATCAGTTCCAAACTACTGTATGTTTAAAATATTGAATGCTTGCCTAGAAATGTGGGATTATATTTTAATATTTATGACATATACTGCATAGTATACCATCAGAAATAACTTAGTTTACTTTGATACGGATTAAATAACAACAATTTAGATAAAGTTTTTGGAAAAGGATTTCTTAATTTTATAATGATCAGATTCTGAATGAGTTGCTTACGATAGAGATACAGTCACTGGTGGCTTCAACTACTAGCTATGTATTGATTGTTAAAAGAACTATTTCTAACTTAATCTAGTCACTTACATGACAATAACGTTATAATATATTATTTTAATATGATTATAATGGAAGAGAAACGAAGATAGGTTTATAGCTGTAAATGTTTTTCTCAGTTGATTAGTAAAGAGACAAAAAATAATGACGTCTTTGAAAATAGACGCCTTAATTATTGCTATTGTGCTATCTCGCTAATTATTCTAATTATGTAAATGCTGCTGCTATATTTTTTTACATTAGTTCAACATTTTATTTCAATTCTCAAATATTTACATCACAGTAAAATATGCAAAACAATCTCGCTAAAACAAGCTGCTATATTAGATTTGCTGTAATTGTATTGATTCAGTTTTGGATTGTGCTATGAGAATTCGCACTGGTGAAATTTCTAGCATTATCTCTTTTGTCGTGAGTCGTTTTATCTTACTGACATAACAATAGCATTTGAACATATGATGAAATGGCTAAATGTTCTACTCCATGTAAAAAAGTTACATTATAACTTATGGACTTCAGAAATAAGTCACACATGTGGAGGGACGAAGAGACGAGAGACGAAGACTGAGACTTTTGCATTCCACATAATTAAAAATATATAATTGAGAGAGAGTGAGAGACAAGTTGCTGGTCCCACGACAGGGAGAGATGGCAGGGTTCCAAGGAGTACATAATTATGGTCGTTGGTGCCAGAGCTCTATGTCGTGAGACACAGCGTAGATATGAGGACGGACAGAGTTGTTGATACGACGAAGTACAGACCGCAAAGAGGATAATTACAGGGAGACACAGCTACATATTCTTACTATCACGTGACTACAAAATGACGACGTTGAGTTCACACAGACCGCGCGTCAGCCACTACACACACACACACAATCCAGGTTATACCCCGGCAGGTCCGTATAATTTGATATTATAGTTTCTTCAGCACACTAGCGTATTCCTCAATTATAAATCAGACGAAGGAATACAGTAACAACAACATGTTTCAAACAGTACCACACTTAGACTGATCTCAGCAGTCAAGGCAATCAATATTACTACACAATTATAATAAGAGGTGACGTAACATATTCACGTGACACCACAATAGACCATTTACACAAGCTACCATTTTGGAAAAAGCAAGTGCATTATGGGGAAGGTTGATGTCTCTGATTTCAGAATATGGAGAAACTTGTATTTGATACTGATGAAGATTTCTTCAAGCTGCGCTACTTTGCTTAAACTTATGATTCTCGTTAATATTATGGCTCAGAAACCCAGTTTCTTCGGTGCTTCAGGAAATCAACATGCCCCACAATGCTCTGGTCTGTCCCATAATGGTAGCTTGTGAAATAGGCCTATTATAATAAGAGGTAACGTAACATTTTCACCACAAATCTCTTTTATTTATTTCTTGGCAGTGATTTTACTTGATGAAGGGGGTGGAATTCAACTGGTAGCTGACTGTGTGCTCGTGTTGCTGAGCTTGCTATTTATTCATCAACTTACTACATTAGCACAACGGTAAGACAGTCCATCGGTCAATATCATGCAAGCAAATTGTATTAATCAAACCCATCTATCGGATTCATTATCTTCCTTTATATCACTACTTCATGTAGGAGCTGGATTACTTTGAAAGACAAACTCAGTTCCATTAATGGAGTGAACATTCCTCAACCCAAACAGATAGAACCTGTAAGTATCCATCTGGGTCTTATCTATGGGCCGGGACTAAAGCATAGCACAGGACTAAATCCCATACACAGACTTTGGTAATTTAGTCCAGAGTCAATGTTCACAGCAATCCGAGCTCCAACATTGAGTCTGGACTAAGTTATTAAAATCTGTAGATGGGACTCGAGCCTTTAGTCTTGGACTACGCATTAGTCCAGGTCCATGAATAAGGCCCCTGGTGACCACAGGGTACTAGCGAACAATCGCTTCTGTGTATTCAAGCGTACAAAACAACTCGTAGTAAATTTAAACGGAGAAATTGAGGATTACAATGTGCATTTGTGTATTTTCCAGCTGATTTTAGCTTCAATACAGCAAACGAAAGAGCAATTAAGCGATGACGAATACGAATCAGCTGTCGAAGCAATGGATCAAATGACGTCATCGTCGACCACCTTGGATAGTTTCATGACAGCACCTGATGAACTACCCTCGATCAGCAAACCGGATTCTCACACCAAAAAGAGACTGTCACTAGATCGTAAACCTCGTGGTAATTTGAGACCAATTTATTCCCGTCTTGAAGCTAACGACACATGTTACTTCATTTACCATTCCAAGCTGTCTAGAACATTTCCTTCTGCTCTTCCTGGCACAACGTCCTCCGCATTCTTCTCTCGCGATGAGAACGAAAAATCAAGTAAGAAATCCGCCAGGCGCAGTCCCAGTGCATGTCGGTATATGAATTAATGAATTGACCTCTGCCAAAGGTGAAGACGTCAGAAATCTATTTTGTTTGAAATGCAATAAGCCGTACTCTTTTCAATGATGGTCAATTTCAAGGATTGTTCTTGGCTGTCAAAAATGTAGATTTTAGCTCAAAAACCATGTGCCTAAAACATTTGTATTCCGTCATTCATTGGGACTGCGCTTGGTCCATTATTGCTACTGATATATATGCGAATATGTGCGTGTGTGGGGCTCTATTCTGAAATCAATTAAAGTTACAATTTTATTTCATGAAGCAGAACAACAGAATACAGATAGAAATTTGACGTAATGAAACAAAGAGAAAGTTAATATGACATATTTACATGCTTGTTCTCTATATTCATAAATCATTCATTAATATTGTAAATGAAATGTGAAATGTAAATGTCACTTTATTTAGACCATTTACACAAGCTACCATTTTGAAGAAAGCAAGTGCATTATGGGAAGGTTGATGTCTCTGATTTCGGAATGCGGAGACAGTTGAATTTGATACTGATGCAGATTTCTTCAAGCTGCGCTACTTTCCTTAAATATTCTAATTTTCGTTAATATTATGGGTCAGAAACCCAGTTTCTTTGCTGCTTCAGGCACTCAACATTCCCCACAATGCACTGATTTTCTACATAATGGAAGCTCGTGAAAAAGGTCTATTATAGAACCACAGAAGACAACGAATATATTTGTCGGATGGACCGGGAATCGAACCCGGTACGCCTGACTGGCAGCCACATGTACTAGCCTCCAGACCACACCGATCAATATTCATTGAAAGATAATATTGGCTAGCAATTCAGATCTCTTTTTAACTACTGTAGCAATCTGCTCGTTATGCTCGTTAAGCCCTGGCCAAATGACCCAACATTGGCCG
>OFHS01000874.1:0-33943 GCA_900245855.1 Calvadosia cruxmelitensis
TGAGAAGACTGTACGATGAAGCGAGAAACCATAATTTAGATCCTTCATTTTCCAGATTATGCGCTCGTAAGGAATACCGCAAAATAAGATAGTGAGCGCCATGCGTTGTATAAAGTGATTTCAGTTGTGTAAGATAATGTTGCTTTGAAGCGAAGATCATACACGCGTAGCAAAGAAGGCCAAGGTCGCTAAACTTGTGGCCGTCCCTTTATATGGGATGGGATGGGACAACCTAAAAAAGCGTCGGACAGATGTTTTTCAAACCGAATAAATGACGCGTTGGCGAAGTTTTTGTGATAGTTATCATAATTATTGATGAAGGAGCGTAGGTTTTGAACGGGAACAATATTTAAATCAAAGCCAATAGAACTATCTAGGGAATGAAGAACACTCGAGGGAATTCTAAGTTCTGTCGGCTTTGTATCCCGGAGAAAATAACCGGCATTGTAATTAGTCCCAAGGGAGTTGCCGTTGAGCTCATTGTGCCCGACCATCAATGATGATGTGCCGGACTATCTCTCTGCGAATCAGCGATGTCGTCAACCTTCTCAAATGCATAAACAAGGCCTCTGCAATTTTTTGGGATACTGCCCTCTTTTGACCTGAAGAAACTTATTTGTGCGCTATCAAAGCCACCTGGTGTAAATATGCATGCAAAAGCACAACTTTTGATTTGACAACACATTTCTCGTCGGATTTGGAAGAAAATATACATCCTGAATAAAAATCGGGAAACACGTCCCACCTATAACCTCCCCCGATTGTCGCTCCCCGGCTGCACTATACAGCAGGCATTTTACAGACAATGTAGTCTTTAGTCGTCAGCTTTCGAGTCATAATATTATCATTAGTTAGTGCAGGGAAAACTATGTTAATGCAACTTGAGTCAACAGCTCGCCAAGAACACGTACACTCTCCACGACTTGAATGCAAAATACGATTACTATACCTTGTCTGGTTTGCAGACACTGTACTAGCAAGCAGCAACGATGTCCAAAGAAATCTATAGATCTATCTTGGACAGCTTTGAACAAGCTAGAACGAGTGAGCCAACCTAACCATAAAATAAACCTACCATGGCCAAATTAACCAAACCATGAAAACCAAAATGACGGTGCATTTTTAAATGCTACTAACAGTTTTTTAGGGAACCGAGAAAGCTCAAAGAATATCTTCGGGATCTTAATATTTCCTCGGAGTTTTTCGTTGTTGAAATCAACTTTATTTAGCAAGCGCACCAACATTTACTCATAAACTGTAGCAACTGTTAAACTTCGATTGTTCTCATGAGAGCAAAGGTCAAAACCGCAGCACCTCTGAAAGCTACAGTAGATTAACTGTCTCTCTTTAGTCTCCTTGGCCGTACCTTGTCAACAAATTTTACCGTGATTCATGGCATGTTTTATGTAATACAATACATGGAGAGGAAAACGGAAGGCCTTTGATGTAGAGAACCGTCTATATTCGTTGTTGAAAGTACAAGGTTGGAGTTTGTCCTTATTGTTTGAGCTTGTTGATATTGACTCCGGGTGGTCATTACTTGCTAACAACTGATACAATTGAACAAAATGTATTGTATCTTCTTTCAATTAACTGCTGTTAGCGAATTCCATATTTGAATAACTTTAAATTGTTGCTAAGTAACACCAGTCAATTGCCCATGAACAGCCTACGCAAACAAGATGATCTTTTGTGTCGAAGATGCCTTTGAATAAACGTACGTTGTTGCATTTTTTCCTTCTGTTTCAAACCAAAACAAATGCCTTCGTATTGCATGGAGGAACCCCATTGTTGATTTTCGGTAGCTCCAAGCAACAAAACTCACTTCTTAATTTGTCTCAAGGTGTAAGTAATGGGGCTTGAAATGATTTCAACAGATCATGAGCAAATTCAGTGTCTTTATACTACGGAAAAAAAGGGAAAAAAGAATGAGATTGTTAGGTCATCTTCTCAGAGCCGTATTAATCTATGATTCTAAATGTTTTAAAAAGGAGGAGAAACGGGCAGTTCAACTAATTTGTTCACAGCACCGTCCAAATATATATATATATATATATACTACGAAAGATATGTGGCTAACTAGGACCTAAATGCACGACTTTACACATCTTGCTTCCTGGGTGTGCTGAGTTAATGGCCCATTAAATAACTTTATTACTAGACGGCAATTAGTAAACTCCAGACCTAATTGACTTAAACCAGACAATGAGAAACTAGACATGTCCTTTCGCCTACAGCGTTGAGCACGATATACTCGGCATGTGTGGGAAATCAAGAAAATACAAGACACAGATCCACTCTTTCATTCTTTCGTTCTTTCTCGACTGTCCTCCACGCTGCTTTATGCACGAGGAGTACATTGTTCTGCAATCTAAATTCCCTTCAAAACTCGATTGATAGATAATTACAAATATAGCTTGACATTTCAGTTAAATGGTTAATTAATGTTAAAGATCAATTTGCTATCTCGTCCAACGAACAGAAAAGAAAGTTGCTCAATTTTTGTTGCGTAACAAACCACTACTTTCGGCAGTGAGTCTTCTTCCTGAAACATTTAGGGTCAGCTTGATTTGCGCAACATTTCATAGCATCTGGTGTAATGCTAATGGATGCCATTGTGATTAATGATTTTATTTGTGCACCGTTGCACTTTTATTGTTTGTTAATTAGTCGACACAGAACACCAACCGATACGATGACGAAATGTCAAATTTTGACGAAAGCTGCTGATATACAGAAACAAGCGTACCATTCAGAATGGATTAAAAGGTTTATTGCTATTAATGCCTCTATCCCGTAATAAGGTCTTAAAATAACTATCCTCTTAACTAGATAATTTCCTGTCTCCATGTCCGGAGACCAGCTTTTTGCGATGAAATAGATTTGAGAGCCACATTTGAAAGAAATGTAACAAAAGAACCAAACAAGAGCCGAAACAAGATTTGATTGAATTTGGGGTTTAGAGTTTGCCGAAGGGTTGAAATCAATAATTCGTGCCTTTGAAAATACGTTATTTCGCATCGATTGACGAATTTCGACATCATTTACAGGAATCCAGACATGCTTAAAGTTCGTGGTACTTATTTTAATAGCTCATTTACCTGTTAATTAGTTAATGATAATGTCTCGTTGGAAGCTCCAATCAACAATTTGTGAGGTCCATGTCCAATAGGGTCGTAAATGGGGTCAAGTTGTCTTGACAAAATATAACTAAAAGGTAGAATGAATTTCATTCTAACAAAGCTGCGAAAGTTGTTGATTTGCATAGCTGAAAGAAAGGTCAATTTCTCTTTGAAATTGCTAAACATCGAGCCAGATTTGCTTTGTTTCTCTGGTCACGTCGGCGATCTAGCCAAAACAATACGTTCACGGCAACCCACTATAAACGGAGGATTGGTGATTCAACGATTGGAAATATTCAAACCTTTAGTGACAATTTCCTTTTCAATCCAATTCTAAACTTTCTGTCAGTCTACTCAAACGTCGGGTTAACAAACCTTTTTATAATTATATTTAAGGCAGTTGTGAAACGCAGAAAGCTGAGTTTAGAGCTTGTCCAAATCCACACAACACATTGCAGATATAATTCTAGCCGTTTATCTATATTTTCCGTTTTAATGATTGTGTAAATGGGACTGATCTCATAGCTCTTTGCTCGGCTGTAGCTATACGTAACAGCTTTTGCTGGCAGTGAGAGTAACGGTAGGTCCAAGGGTCATCAGAGAATAAAAGAGAGCTAGTTTTTGCTTAATTCCTTTGTCTCATAAAATATGGCTTTAAATCAATTTGGAACAGATTCTTTCTCTGACGATTGCAACATTCCTCTCTAAAAGGGGAGGGCAATTTGCCCCAGCCTTCTTGTTGGCCTATCTAACCTTATCGCAAGTCAATCAACGCGTAGGGTACATTTCAATACAAACAATCTGATACGTTCGCATTTTTGTACTCCTTGTAGCTAAGACTATCGCCTCAATTTTATCAGATCCCACACCCTACACTGTCTAATTCTGTTCTGTTGGCGTCGCTATTTAGAAGGCAAGATTTTATCGTGAACTGTGTTGCTTGGGGTCAAGCTGCAAAGACAATTTCTGTTCTATTTGAAAAGCATGCATGATACCCGAACGACAGATACCAGATGATGATAACGTGGGCAATTGCAGAGGATAAAAGAACGTTGAACTCTAACTCTGAGCGACAGATAAGTTGTTTGACACAGCACAGGAACTATAACATCATTATAGAGCATATCAGATCATTAAACGCATTGGGGATGTTCAATAGCTTCTTAATTGCAATGATATGTAGCAAAAATGTTGCTTATAAATGTGGATACTGTATTGCAAGCGATGTGATTCCTTGCGTAGTGATAAAACGATCTCTGGAAACCGCAGGTTCTTTGCCACTGTCAGATGTCGTACTGATATACTTTCAGATTGCTTCTCTCGCGCGTTATTGTGCCTCGAACTTTTATTTCATATGTGACCAATAAACATCTCAACGTGTTTACGTGGAGAGATACATTAAACGTAATGAAATCACACATTATCAGAAGAAACCCTCATTTCTACACGGAATAAACAAACTAGTATCTCTAAGGAGAACTTCTGCTTGACGCATCAGCAACGTCAAACAAACATCAAAATGGATCTACACGAGTTGTCTCGAAATTCCCCATCTACGTATCAACACATCGCTATGCTGGAGATGTTTTAGATACAGTTTGAAGAAACAATGTTCAAGCTTGTGTCCGCCTCTTAACTGGGACAAAGGAATTAGTCAGCCCCTTTGAGCCGAATGACGCAAATGTCACTCATCCAACAGTACATGGTCTGCAACTTCAAGGGAAAGCGCGATCAACAGAACTGAAACAATAGCAATATTTTTAATTAGTTTGTCACTTTCTAAATGGGTCCGGTTATATCACCTCAGACAGACACTAGCGAAGGTAATCAACGATCAATGCGAAGCTTCATAATTGCATTTAGATGTGAAGCGACTAACATCAGACATATTTACGAAAATGTGGAGAATAGAAGAAAGTCGTAAATCGATCGTAAATACTTCTCCAGACGTTTTAACGACACGATGTAGCCACTCCCACGTATACGGCAACACAACCGCAAACTTACGCCACGACTTAAGAAAGCGAGAAATCACACGTGCGGAACTGCGTGCGGTACCGTCCGATGACCTTGTTTCACCATTGCAATGCACAAAATTGCTTCAGTTTGTTGGAATACCCATTCATTATTCCAACTTCCTACCTACTGATTTCAAGTGTGATTTTGCCGAAATCTGTGGTCAAGCATGCAAGAAAGTCATGCAAACTAAGAAGTCACCTTTCACCCTGGTCCAAAGGGCAAGAAAATCAGCGATAATTATAGAAGGACTCCTCTACATAGGAAATGCAATTGGACAATGCTTTATGATTCTACTGAATTCAAACGGTGGTAAAGTAACTTATTGTCGCTTAGCATGGCAGGTAAACTTCTGAAAATGTAAGTCTGTTCCTATTAACTGACGCACAAGCAGAGATCTTTCTTCTGTAATCTAAACAAAGATGATTGAAATTCTTCAACAAACGCGCTCTGGTCTCTATCAATTTCATTTCCTTTGATAAACAAGTTTCTGAAACGTCATATGAGGCGGTAGACAGAAAAGTCAGGAATTCTAGAAATCCCCAAATAATTGTCAGATTAGATTAGCCTAATAAAGGCTTCATTTTGCTCACGTCGCTTGAATTAAGCACTCAGGAATGCAAGTGTCGCTCGCTGCAACAAATTCCACCCGTCGCTTTTAAATGGAGCCATTTCTAGCACTTGAATTACAGGGGTGCTGGCAACGCACTTGGCTCCCTATTCTTAGTTTCGGTGAATGCGCCGGATAGGCTCGTTGCAATGGCCTGTTTGACTTATGACTTTTGTGGTTTTTGAAAGGACTAACTCCGTCCTATAGAATAAGTAGAATAAAACACAGCGAGGGATGACTACGGCATGCTCGTCTAGTGAGCCCGACGCGTCTCGCTAGCAATATTTTGCTAGACATCTTCTGTTACTTTTCTAGAATAGAACGCTGTCTCGCGATGTTTTCAGGGCGCTTTTTCCGACGTCTGCCTCTGTTGAAACATCTTTTGTTTCTTCCTGTGAGAATGGGACGTCGCGTCGATCTTTGTGCTTGAAGTCACAATGACTGTCATGTTTCGCTTGACGACGTTTGACAATCGATAGTTATCGACCAGCCAATGAGAGCACATGGAGAGTTGTTCTACGCCAAAATAGTTGACAGAGTTAGTCTTTTGTTTTCGCTGCCATCTCTTGTACTCGTTCTGTGGTCATTTGATTTCGACGCACATTCAAAGCACCGCCGAGAAGAGACAACGCCACAGTTCGTCCCTGGACTTCATTGCCGGCGGTCAGAGTGAAGCAACGAAAGTTGTTACTACGAATTGACATTATGATTGCGTTAATACTCTTGTTATTATGCTGTGGTGTCTACGGCCAAGGAGCAACGGACGACAAATACATTCTCAAGGGCGCTGGCGCACTCTATCAAACGCACGTCGACGACGCTGGCAACACCTGGACGTCCGCTGCAACGCTCACTAGACTCAACATCATGGACAACGATGAACTGGTCTCAGCTGATGTCAGTTCATGCGGCAGAGAAATAGCCATGGACTCAGCGTCCAACACGCTGACGTTCACTGAAATCGCCCAGGTGAGTTCAACCAGTAGAGCATAATCGCTCAATTTTGTAGCATGACGTCATTGAATCGGAGCACTTACTGAATATATGGTAATTCCATAACATGATTCTGTAATAGATTCCATAACATTATTACAGACTCTGTAATAGATATTCTAGATTGGGTTAGTAGGTTGGCTAACTTCGATCGTTAGAGAGACATTCAGAAATTGGATTTCCGCCTCAGTGACTGAAGTGTCATATCTGTGAAACGTGCAGACCGGTTTCGTGCATGACCGATTGACGTCTCTTCGTTTCTTCAGTATTTCTCCAAACTGATTTTCAAATCTAGAATTTCGCATACTTTTATCGAAAGCTAGCGCGTGGTTTTATGTTCCGAGGAACACATGCAGTACGGTCGCATTCCTATGGATGACGTCTTCAGCTACTTGACGGCTCAGCTGTGCAACAACGACAGCGGTCGTCTTGGCAACAATGTCTCGTCGTCCTTCTAAACAAAAGCATGACAGACCGTGAGTTTTACATCTGAAGAAAGACCATGAGACCTGCAGAAGAAAATTTTAATTTTGTATGAAAGTCTTTTGTGCGAAACAGCAACAGAATAGATGTGCGGTTGCGAAAAACAGGCTTCCCCCAAACGGCAATTCGCTCTTTAGGATAACTCAGTGCCATTACCAGACGGGGTAAGATCTAACCTATTTGCCATACTTAATCCCAGACAGATCGCTAGGGCACCATGCATGCTTTCCCGATGACCAATATTGCTTACCAGACATTGGCTAGTTTCTTACATGTCTACCGATCGACTAAAGACAATTGAGTCTCGGCTTGCCTTTCTGAGACGATCCAATATCACATTTATATTGCGTTCTAGCGCCTGGATTCTCTGAACTCAATAAAACCGTACAATTTGTACAGTACGGAGCGAAAGCCTGAGGGAACGAGAACATCCACGCACGTTTCACAGATCCTGGCATTTAATGCAGCTAATTAGCCTTTTAATAAGAAGCATGGCATGGTTTTAATGACTCGATAGCTAATTAGTCGGGACTGCCCTGTTTTATTCAACGGTTCTAGAGACAAAAGACCCCGTTTTGGCTCGGGTTGGTTTCGGTTCCTATTCATAGTCAAATCAATTCATTACGTCTGATGCGAGGCTAATTAGTGGGCTTGTTTATAAGGTTGCTTCACAAAACATAACAACATCAACAATAGATTCGTGCTATCTCATCAGAAGAAACGACAAAACAGCTGAATTGTGTGGTAATGCTTGAGAGCAATACCGATGCCAACTTTTGATGGATTTCATGGAGTGAAATAAGCCATTTCATAATGTTGTCTCCGTTGGGACTTGTTTCCATGGCAATCGCCATATTATTATAAAGCTGCATAGATAAAGAAGAATATCAAATGATCGGTGTGTCCAATAGACCAAAACAGACAGATTTTTACTGGAATCTAGGGAGTTAGGACCCCATACTATCCTGTGCTTTGTTCTCTTCGCGTTTCAACCGCATTATGTAGTTCCCGCTGTCTGGAAGTCTCAAATTGCCCTTTCGACAGAAGGCTAACATAATCATGAAGCCTTTGTTGTGTCAACTGGTTATTTTTGTGGTTATATTAGCGAAGATTTTATACTTTAGGCAGGACCATGTCGGCTTTCTATGGGAGGAACATATGATACGCCTGTTTCGTCCCATGCCCCCACGCATATACCGTTCTCGAAACTGAAAAGATAATCGATTCTATTTACGTTGAGTTCTATTCTTTCATTAACGAGAGAGTATTTCCAAAGGTGGTAAACCGGCGGTACAGTTAACTTCTATAGGTACTCCTGGTCACTCTCTCCAGCGTGCTATGGACAAACCCATCACAAAAGTTCTTCCTATGTTGCAAAGATTTCTGCTACCTTGAACCTTTGGCTACCACACTATACTCTGAGGCAGTTAAGCTACAGTAGACTGTTAGTCTTTTGATAGCTCGTTGTGTTTGCCTCCCCGTACTTCCAGTCATGCTGAGCGATAAAGGTGGAAAATAACTGGTCACATTTTGTAAAGTCTTTGATATATAAGACACGACCCGGCATGATATTTTTGTAGTAGCAACACGGGTAGCACTGACGTATATAAGAAACAAAACAACAAGTCGCTCAGCAGAAAGGAAACAATAGTGTTTCACATATTGAATATACGTCAACTGTATTTTTTCAACAAAGCGTGCATTGGGCACGTGATATTTTCAGTGACCTTTCGATCATGGCAGTTTGGCTCACTGTCAAGAGGAAAAAATCGGAAGACGATTTATGCTGAATTATACCCAACATTTATTCCCCTGTCGTAAGTGCCCAGGCTACCACAATGTTGTAGAAAGATGATATTCTAAATTGAGATGATCTATTGGCATTTTCAAGATTCTTATTCTACCACTCTTTAAAAGCTCATTTCTGTCGAATCAAGTGAAAAGGGAAAAAATCACCCCGATTTCTGCGCATATTACGGTTACAATCAGCTTTACTATTTAGTAGATGCGCATGTTTCGTTTGTATCTGATACTAAGGATATGAAGTGACTGTTAGGATAAAAGAATGTTTAATTAGCAACGTCATTATGGCAAATGGAGTCCAATTGTACCCGATATGGGATATTTGCCGAGTTCCATCGTAAAAGTACATGTCATTACAGTACATTCATTTTATTGACCCATTATTACCCATAGGTTTCACATTGAGCGGGTGCGTTGACTTTTTATGTGTTTGTTTTCTGTTTTTATCATCTTGTTTGCTTATTTCGTGAATAATTGTTTTGTGTCTATCAGACTTCTGGCATTACACACATGCATCGTCCGTCGATCCCTGTGAGGCCCTATTGTACGTTCCCTCGAATCTTGCCTGGCATCAACAATACGAGAACCGTGAAGATGCCAGGAGAATTCTGTACAATAGACTACATAACAGGAGGTGCTGCTGCTGGTGACTACAACGGCGATGGGATGACAGATTTATTCTTCACAGTTGCAACTGGGCGAAGTGTTCTCTACAGAAACAACGGTAAGATTATTTAAATTACAGTCAAACCTCTATTAGCGGCCACCTCTGTAGAGCAGCAACCTGTGTATAAAGGCCACTTTTCATAACCCCAAAATGACACTTTCTATAATTAACCTGGACAGAAAGGTCACCTGTCTATAAAGGTCATTTCCTCAGGTCGCAAAGGTGACCGGTGTGGACAGGTTTGACTGTGTTCAGAAATGTTTGAAATGTATTAGCCTACCCTCCTGTCCCTTAGAAACAAATGGTTGAATCTAGCCTCAAGCAGATTGGTTATACTACGAATAATCCTTTCATCGCAGGGCGTGTGATACAGCTATACAATTGTCAGAACATTTAGTATTTTACGTTATCTTCTAGCTGTTTCTGTATTGCTCCTTGGTTAATTTAGTCATGGTTTTCTCGACTTCGAAAGATTTGTACACAAGGTGTCCCAGACATTTAAAAGTTAATATCCAATAACGAATAGAATGCGTACGGCTCTTACGCTTTTTTACTCAACCATAACATTTGTGTAATATTATTTTAGAATTAGAATTTCATTTTATTTAAATATTTTAATGACGATGATGAATTGTTGTATCAGGTGATGGCACATACACAGACGTCACTGCTGATGTCGGCGTTGGACCTGACAAATACGGCAGCGGAGCTGGTTTCTTCGATGTCGATCAAGATGGTGATTTGGATATAT
Source organism: Calvadosia cruxmelitensis (assembly GCA_900245855.1). Lineage (NCBI taxonomy): Eukaryota > Metazoa > Cnidaria > Staurozoa > Stauromedusae > Kishinouyeidae > Calvadosia > Calvadosia cruxmelitensis. The sequence continues at coordinate 10,446 of OFHS01000874.1, forward strand.
ACGTCACAACAGCTGGCGACACTCGCCATTATTTATACATCAACTATGGAGGTCACTTCAAAGAAGAAGCCGTCGCAAGGAACGTAGCAATGGAGACACCAACGAAACGAAAATTAGCAGGCATGACGCCCAGTTTTGGCGATTACGACAACGATGGCTATTTGGATATTTATACTACAGAATGGATCTTTCACGTTAATGGCAAGGTGGGACAATAAACATTTAAATAAAGCATGCGCTCTACACAATCTTATAGCCGCTGCCTTCTGCATGCGGCGCCTTTATTGCATTGTTGACGGCAGTACTCATTTTAGTCTCGTGGCTATAGTCTTCTGAAAGAATGCACTGCAGCGTTTCGCTGTTTGAAAATAACGAACGAATTGTCTTGACAAAATGTGATATCAATAGGTAAAGCCTTGCTTTACACCGGCAAGCTCTTATTTCAATTGTGAGCTAATTTTGCCCCGTTGAGGCGTTGAGCAAGAGCAAGGAACCTCAGTATGTAACGGCGACAAGTTTCTTCTTCGGCGGGCAGCAAAATCGCCCCTGAGATCAAGGAAAATACCGACTTGCTTCAAGGGGGTCCATGCTTCAAGGGAAGTCTTCTATGTAGGAATTATATAGATGTGGATGATTTAAAAGCTAGCTTAGCTGTTGAATGAAAGATGGCCTAACTTGCTCAATGGGAATTACGAATTTAGTAATAGTATAATTCCAGTAGTTGTGTGGCAAAACTAGAAGCAAAATTTATTTACAGACATGATGCAATCATGCAAATTTCGATCTTAATTGTTAACAAACACAGAATATGGTATTTACTGCTGTTATTACATAAGACCTCCTACAATACAGTGACGTGTTTGAAATTCGTTTTCAAATTCCAAATCGCCTGCCGTTTCCTTGAGGAAGGCAGTTTTTATTACATTTCAATGCTGCTTCAAATGTGATAAATTATTGGCAACGAAGTATTTTATTTCGTAATTTCATATCTGCATCATACATTACAGAGAAAGAAAAGGTTGGGGTTTCTTTGTGGAAGGCCGCAAAGAGGCTGACTGCTTGGCTTTTCGTGGAATGAACTTCCCTCGCGATATAAGAGACGTTGTTACTGCCCAGGGGATTTTCTAATGTTTCCAAATTGCGATTTATTTTTATCACAGATTGTTAATGCCTGAGACATCCTAGTGGTAATATTAGCACTTGTTTGTTCCTCGTTTAGTAACATGTAAATAACAATTTTTATTTTTTCGTTTTTGCCAGCCATCTGTCTCTCGGCTATTGAGAAATATGGGTGCTACTAACCCAGGGTGAGTGAGGCTTATTGTATTTTATTGACCTATTACTGAATTACTATATTAAGTTAAGTAGGGACTCTATTGCGAATAACGACCACTTTTGCTTCAAGAGGTATAAAAGTTCATTATATGTTGACAGTCATCAATCATTTATCAATTTGACATACAGTAGGCAAGAAATCGCTTAAGACGGTAATCTTTCTATATACAGTCGAACTTGTATTAGCGGCCACCTCTATAGAGCAGTCACCTGTATATAAAGGCCACTCTTCATAACCCCAACATGATAATTTTTTATAGAAATCAACCTAGACAGAAAGGTCACCTGTCTATAAAGGTCATTTTTCTAAGGTCCCAGAGGTGACCGTTATAGACAGGTTTCACCGTACTGTACATGTTTAGGCGTTGAGCAATCCCAGTTCTGTTGCCTTATTGATGATGTTATAAGTAGGTTAACGTGATGTTTATATTTTAAGCTAGATTGGCGATTAGTCTAATTCCATCTGGATTCTGTTCTTTTACAGACATTTTGTAGATATGACAGATTATGCTGGCGTCAATATGGACATTTATTGGCCAAGGCAGACCACCTTCAGCGAGGGGACTCACACATTCGGCGCATCTTTCACGGTAAACTGAACTAATCCTTTCATACATTTGGCTTTATTGAGCCACATTGAACCATGGTAAATACTGCTTACGACTTGAATCCGATCAGTTAACTGGATTCCGCTGTATGTGATATTCACCTAACCCGATTCGGATATTCTATAGTCCGGTTTCCACTATTCAGTTTCGTTGTCCTGACAATTGTGAATATTTATAGGACTTCGACAAAGACGGCTACCCTGAACTTTTAGTCACTGCCGACTTTGATGGAAGTAAGCTATTCTGGAACAATCGAAATGGCACGTTCCGAGAATGCACGGCAGCATGTGGAGTAAACGCCAATCAAGATGCGATGGGACATGCGATTGGCGATTGGAACAATGACGGCAATCTTGATTGGTTCTCGTCGGCTATTTATGAGAATCCAAACCAATGCGGTGCAGTGGGTTGTATATTCCAAGGCGAAGGCAATAAATTATTCAGCAATAATGGCGATAGGACATTCCGCGAAGTCACCAGCGAGGTTTGAATATGCAACATTTTTGTCATTGTTTGGCTGATGGGATTTTGTGGTTTGCATGTTTGTGTATTTCCCGGCGGGTATTTTTAACTTTGGCTATTTTATACTCCTACTTAATTTTGTACATGATATTATATCTTTTAGCTCAGAATAACTTTCTTTTTTTATTCGTTGTCGTTGAGATATTATCTCATTCTAGCATCAAATAAATTTCAAGACAAAAGTCTCAACGCCAGGAAAATTTAACCTTTCCTGCAAAACCATTGCGGAAGCTTATAGACAAGCGAAATCATTGTTGAGCGAGCTTCTAAAGTGATATTTTCTTTTGCGCAGGCTAATGTCGTAGATGGGGGATGGGGATGGGGAGCAGCTTTCCTCGATTTCAATAATGACGGATACCTTGACCTCGTTCACACAAATGGTGAGTCTACCACAGTCTCATTTTGATGATTTTAATAAGGATGACGTCATGTTGAGCCACTGTGTTCTTTTCTCCGTTGCTGCGCATGATCGCAACTGTAACCGCATGAGCTTTTCTGTTTTTATTTTATGCAGGATTCAATATGATGGGCACAACAATCGACGACAAGTTCTCCAAAACGAACATGCGATTGTTTGAGAACACAAAAGTTGCAACGCAGCCTGGAAACGTTTACAGAATGAGCGACGTAAGAAAAACGAATCTTGTATAACTATTGAAGAGTAATTTCATTCGCTTCATTGCTCTGTCATTTTGATTCATCCTCTTTGTGGTGCGATACTCATTCTCGTTGTGGTACAATATTCTGATGTTGTGCAGAGAAATAAATGTAAAATTAAATCAATTCCTAGTTTAGACAAAGTAGAAATATTTTGCTTCAACAAACTTAAATTTAGATCGTTGCTATCTCGGTCATATTCTGTACGTTGCTATTTAAAATATGTTTTATTGTTTTGAATATCTCTTGAAGGTGGCAAGTCAATACAATATGAACTTCGAAGGACAAGGTCGTGGCCTACTCAAAGCTGACATCGACAGTAAGTTTACAAGTTCAGGTCATCGATTAATAATGTAGGAACCTTGGTAGGAACAATCCAATATTCACTTCGGGAAGAATTGCATGATTATGCAGTATCATAATTACGAAGATAATTATGATCATTAATTTGTCATAATCGTGAATATTGTTATCATTATTATAAAATTTAAAATTTTTGGTGAGGCCTTTACTCGGATTTTTCTAAGTAATTACCTTTTTGTTTCAATGATGCAAGTAAATATATTTGAAATAAAAGTATCAACATAAAAAAGGAAAAGACAACACTGATTTGAAGTCATCGCCAGTGAAAATCCGACATGGATAGAAATCAGCTGAGAAGGTGTACTCGACAAAGTAAAATTTAAAAAAAGTGTTATCGTAATCTACATCCTCATATACAGTAAAATAGTTTTGCTATTATCAGGATAACAATGAATATAAATATAAATAACAACTTGCGAGTTTAAAATTTCGTCAAAATTACTAGAATTACCAAAAGTGCCTAAAATACTCACTGCGTTTCCTCGTTGTATAATCATACTAAGTTTTTGATTTAGGAAGCAGGAGGCTCTAGGTTAGTCCCGTTGATATAATTATTTAACTTTTTTCTTAGATGATGGAGATGAAGATATTGTCGTTGCTGCGAATTATGGACCACCAAAGATCTTTCGAAATGACGGAGGAAATAAAAAAAAATGGTTGAAAGTCTCTGTTAAGAACATGTAAGTAGAAGAAGAATTTGCTAGATATTGGAAATTAATGAACCAGTGAACCAGTGAATTAATCATCGCACTTTGTAGCTTTTTATAGGTGGCGAGATCTTTTTAAATGACGTTTTAACAGATGCCTCTTGTCACAACAACCTAAAAGCGCAGTCAAGTTATCCTAGATTTATTGCTGTTAAATTGAGTAATGGAAAATAACTGATCTGGTCTCAGTCCATTGCATTGTATGAAGTTCAATGAGACTGGATTCTGTGCATGATATTTCAAATGTTTCCCAATTGCAGTCCTTGATTTCTTTATATCCTTATATTTGTAACATGCATATAGCATAAAGGACGAGAAATTTCTTGTTGGCACGAACAGGAATTTTTTCGTTTTTCAGATGTCTTCAGAATTCCAGCCGGCTATGTGAAAGCTATGGGGCCATGGTTTCCGTTCGACTCCCAGATGGAAAAACACAGGTACGCTCTACAGTGATCAATCGTTAGCCATACTAGATTTTCATTTTATCTGATAAAATTACGAATTATTCATTGAATCGAATATTTATCGGATTCGATCGTGTAATGTTGCTTAGTTACCTATTATGTCTCTGATTCGTTCTGTAGCTACAAGAGATTGGCTCGAGCAGTCATTTCCTCGGCCAAAGCGAACGAATCGCGCATTTCGGATTGGGCGCCATGTCGGGTACAGTGACTGTGATTGTCAGCTGGAAATTCCACGGCGTCACAACGCAAGTCTCTTTCGTACCCACCAACACTTTCCTGCGAGTCGTTAGACCAGCAAGGTAATTCATGCAAGGGTATTTTATTATAATATTTTATATAATTAACGTCATTGATTATAATTAGCAGCATCAGTGCATAACATCCAATGGTCCTCCCACCAACCAAGGCCAACATTACTTGTTACACTGGGAGGGATAAATATGATGATAGAGTTTAATAATATTTATGTCATTTATTATATATTTCTTATTATTGTTCATGATTTATGCAGTATATTTTATGTCACGTGATAATTTATTCTCGATTGTCTTGCCGTCTAAACTGTCTGTCTGTCAAGCTTATTTAAATTCGATTTTCTTTGACAGCTCACAGCAAATTTCATTCACATCTTTGGCGAAGTGTCCAATGATGGCCATCGATGCTATTACTCAGCAGGTATAACGCTCGCGAATTCCTACGGGAAAGTCATTTCCTAATGCTGTAGAACAAGCTTTCTAGCGTTGATGAAAATACTGAAGAATCTATTGAAACTGCTCGCATAGTAAGGTCGTCGTATGAGAGAAATTGTTCGTAGTTTAAACATTAGGGATTTGTAATAACTGGTCTATAAATGAAAGCATCTTTCATCTGAAAGGTAAGTTTCGGAAAGGAAAATCGGAAACCTGTCTAGAACGGTCATCTCAGGGATCTAAGAAAATTCAAAATTGACCTTAACTGACAGCTCGATATTTATGGGAAATAATAATATTGGGACATTTCATAAGTGGTCGTAAACGGCAGGTGGCTACTATACTGTATAAGATTGACACTAACACAGTTGAATAACAGATAGATAGACTAGGAGGGATAATGAATTTATTATACTTTCATATTACGAAGTAAAGTGGATTGCTATTTGGCATCGCCATGAGTTTTGTGTTTCATAAGACAATCTTTTGTCATTTGTTAATTTTCCAATCTACTATAGTTATAGCGGTATTTTTGTATTGCATTTGGTTCTTGCAGCCCGATGGACTAACCGTTGCAATCAACCCAAGTGGACTGTCATTAAATATATACGTTCCTCGTGATACTCATTTGGCTAACTTTGGATTGAAAACATTCGAGTATTCCCTTCGCTTCGATCCAGCCATCACTTCAGCCGTCGCTTACAAGACAAAAGCCACTGTGACACTTGACCTTACACCTGCCAACTACACGGATATGTGTGCCGGTATGCCAAGCCGTCAGATTCCACCGACCGATGACAGGTACTACTTGGTACAGTGAAACCTGTCTATAACGGTCACCTCTGGAGCCTGAGGAAAATGGCAGGAGAGGAGAGAAATTAGAAGCATTTAAGTACTGTGGGGATGATAATCTATATTGAAATGAACTGTTCTGAATTTGAAGTTCCCCTATATAAGGATCCACAAAACTGTGTGCGAAGTATGAGATTTCTCATTTTATATTTCTTCTGCCTGCTTTAAAAGAAAGATATTGTTGATAATAAAGATGAAACGTCAAAGCAATGGGATTATCTTATCCTTTCATTTAGGCGTTTCGATGGTCAATCCAATAACAAGAAACACACTGATTGGGGCTCACCGAACACTCTTCTCAAACGTCTAGTTCACAGCGATTACGCCGACGGCCTCTTCCAACCTGCTGGAGGCTGCGGATATGCGAAATCTGCTCAAGGGAAATGCCCCTTTGCTGATCATTACTCTGGCTATGGGTCACATCGTCCATCACCAAGATTAATCAGCAATAAAATGTTTGCACAGGTTTGTGAAATTAGACCGATTTCTTAATTTCTTAATTTATTAATTGATTTGTTGACTGATTTATTGATTGATTGACTGATTGATTGATTTATTAATTGATTGATTAATTGATCGATTGGTTGATTGATTGATTGATTGATTTATTTATTTATTTGATTGATTGATTGATTGATTGATTGATTGATTGATTGATTGATTGATTGATTGATTGATTGACTGATTGATTGATTGATTGATTGATTAATTGATCGATTGGTTGATTTATTTATTGATTGATTGATTGATTGATTGATTGATTGATAATAAGCTTCCTCTTTTCATGCGCAGACGCAAGATATCCCAAGTGCAAGGGGAATGAACGATCTGACGATGCACTTTGGACAAGTAATTAAGACCCTCAGCCGTTTTGTCAATCTTTTGCCCTACACGAACAACAATAAGTTTTGAAATGTCTCTATCTTTATTCTGTTCAGTTTTTCAGCCACGACATGGACCTCACAATCACGCTTCCTTCTTTTTCCAAACAAGATATTCCAAACGAGTTCACATTACCGATCCCTGTGCCAAAGGTCAGTTGAATAGTGTATTTTCAAAAGCTACTATTTTGGAAAATGCAAGTGCATTATGGGGAAGGTTATTGTCTTTGATTTCGGAATATTTCTTCAGGCTGTGCTTCTTTTCTTAAAAACATCCTTTCCGTTAATATTGTGGGTCACAAACTCAGTCTCTTTGCTACTTCAGGCAATCAACATGCGCCCCACAATGCACTGGTCGGTTCCATAATGGTAGCTCTTGAAAAAGTCTATCACATCATGATATATAAAGCGACACACTTCATAGGAAATTCACTGCATGACCGAATCTCATGCACTGTGACTGAAAATCATAGACGCTTGACAGACTATATACATTAGCACAATGCTGCACTACTTATCGCCACGTCTGTTAGGCCGTACAATTTTGTTGCCAGATAGCAACGCATGCTATTGCCTTTCATTGCTAACACTGGCTGGATATATGTCATCAACGATAGTTATACAGTGTTAACGGAAATGATATCAACAGGGACTGATGTATAAGAGGCTACCTGCACGAGAAAGAGGTTACGAACTGACAGTTATGCACGCTACAGATCATTATCAATATCTGGACTGTATCAGTGGCTGCTGTTCAATTGCGAGTAGCGTCAATACAATGCTAGGTTTGGGGATTTTGCATTTTATTTTTTTGACCCTATTTTTTCAGGGAGATGTCCAATTTGATCCGCAACATACTGGAAATAAAAGCTTACCATTCTTGAGATCGATCTTTCATGGGTGAGTTTGCGCGGCATGACGACCCCCGCTATCAGCCGCATCCTATCGTGTCAGCTTGATAAGAGGGGAAACACAAAAAGCAGAGCAAGGAAAGGGGGACACTGGAGAAGTTCCGTCCGTCCGAATTAAAATCTCTTGATGGTTTTGAATGTGATAATAACTCTTCCAAAACTCAAGAAACGCTTTTACAGGGGAGCTGTCAAACGTTTGATCAAAGAGATAGAGTCCAACCTGTCGTAAGCGACCACCTGTCTTGAGAGACCAGAATCAAGTCTCCTCTTAAAGCCTCAAACAATATAATCTACTGGTCATAAGCGATCACCTGTCTTACAAAACTATATAGTTGCAAGTCGTTCGTTGAAGTTGAAGTTGTTATAGTTTTTGCGTTTCTTTCTCTTTGAAGATGCACCGGAGTCATGCCAAATGGTTCACCAAGAGAACAAGTGAATGTCATTACGGCTTACGTGGACGGCAGCATGGTCTATGGAAGTTCTGCAGCACGAAATTTACACTTGAGATCGTTTGTAGATGGCAAACTGAAACAAGGTGCCGACGGAATTTTGCCGGTGAGTTGAATATTAGGATAAGTGCTCCGACCCGCCTGCTACGAACACGTTTTGGAGGACCCAGCAGCTATGATTATCACGTCCTCGTTTCAAATAATTTTGATTGACCCATTTTTATGTTATTTGTATTTTTCGTAGAAAAACAATGTCGGCATTGCAAATGCGAACGTTGTTGGTCGTGACCCAACACATCTCTATATGGCTGGAGACACTCGCGCCAATGTTCAACCTGGCCTCATTGCCATGCACGCCCTTTTCGTGAGGGAACATAATCGACTCGCTGCTGAATATAAACAAGATAATCCCAATGTAAGAGAATTTTTATTTGAAAATGGTCATTTTAGTCAATCATGTAATAGAGCTCTGTTACCTTTATGTAACAGTCTCGTATTGATGGACCCCTACATCTACTGACTACTTGAATGAAACGTTTATTATTAAGTTTCATAAGCATCTAATTTCGTTCTCCTTGTGACCCATCTACGACATTTGAACAAGGCTTCTCGATTTTTCTCCCAAGCTCAATATGAAGGGGTTTCTGATTTCCTTTTTGCAGGCAAACGACGAAATGGTTTTCCAAAAAGCACGTCGACTTCTGATTTCTGAAATTCAAGCGATTGCTTTCAATGAATACCTGCCATCTCTTCTCGGAGGGAAGCAACATATCCCAGCTTACGAAGCATACAAGGAGGACATTGAACCTACAGTCACCAGCATGTTTGGAACAGCCGCATTCAGGTACGGATCTTTTTTGCTCAAGGGTATGTGCTATTTTGCTCATACTGTCAAACCTGTCTTAAACGGCCACCCAAGCGACCATTGAAAAGTAGCCATAGTTGGTCGCTTGTGACAGGTAGATTGTATTGGTTGAGACTTTAACGAACGATTTTAAGCTGAAATCTTAAGACAGGTGGTGGCTTACGACAGGTTGGGCTATTTCTCTTTAAAATACTCGTATATACAATGACATCATGACTAACTATCAAGTAAAATGGTATATACATATAGGTGCGTAATAGCAAGAAGCATTGGAAAGTCAAAGGACGATTTACTGTTGGTCCTGTTTCATGTCGTTATACAAGTTAGTTTTTTAGACAAGTGGTTTTGAGTTGAAGTCAACCGTCTTGGCAGCCAAGAACAGTCCTTGTGTTTGTAAGCATAGAGTGCGATTGAATGCGCTTCAAACAAAGCCGAGAGTTAATGAATCGAACGATTGAGTCAACGAGCGACACAGTAGAAATCGATTACTAGGCAAATGGAGATAACGCCGATTTGTTATTAGGGATATCGTTTAAAACGGCTATGATCGCATCGGCTGTATTTCAGATATAATTCCGGTTGTATCTTGTTGTCTCACTAAGTCCATGCTTTATCTTCACTTAGGTTTGGACACAGTCAAGTGAACTCACTCCTCTTCAGATTAAATTCCACTTTCCAACCAACGGAATACGGCCACGCCCTGCTGCGGGATTCCTACTTTGCCCCTGAGAAACTTGCCGACGAAGGTGGACTGGAACCACTTCTGCGTGGTACGATGTATTTCCCAGCGCAAGAGCTCGACACGCTCATGGTTGATGAAATGAGAAATGTTCTCTTCCCAAGTGGAAAGTCTGGTGGCCTTGATCTGGCTGCAATGAACATCCAACGAGGCAGAGATCATGCCATTCCCGATTACAACACGGTCAGAAAAAGTCTTGGATTAGGAGGTAATTCAGACATTTGTGTACCGTCACCCATATCTTAACCCTTTGGCGCCCACACGATTGCCATTTGTCAACACGCAAAGTTTTTATCCTTTGTTTATCCTCGTTTGGTCCGTTTTTTAGTGATCAAGTAGAGTTTAAAGTATTAAAAAGCCCATTGGAGAAAAGTGAAAGAATGAACAACTGTAATGATGGGTTAAAACTAATGAAATAACCAATTGTTACTCTTCCATTTTCAAGCCGTCAACGACTTCTCAGAAATCACAAGCAATCGTGAAAATGCTCAAAAGCTCAAAGATCTTTACCAGACTGTTGACAACATCGATTTATGGGTCGGCGGACTGAACGAGGATCATGAACCAGGCTCTGAACTTGGTCCCGTCTTCAGAAAGATTCTCCTTGAAACGTTCCTTCGGGCGCGAGACGGTGATCGCTTCTGGTACCAATCCATCCTCAGTCAGCAGGTTAGCCATTGTAATGATCACGTGTTCAAATAGTCCTCCTTCTGATGTGATATGCCTCGCTTCCATGTTTTAATTAGAGTCCAGTCTATTTGCTATTATTCCAGCTTACGCTTTGTCGGCTATGTAGAAATGCAAGCCGCTATTTTAATCAATAGTGTCATGGCTGCGTCTGGCAGACACCCTTACTCTTTAGGTGCCAGATTTTCAGTTGCCAGCTTTATTTTCATGGGAACCGTATAAATATCGATACTCCTACACACAACTGTATGATGATATTTGCTTTAGAATCAAGGCAGCTGAAGCTTATTTATTATTATTTTCTATTATTATTTTGTGGCTAACTTTAGCATCATTCACCGTATGCTCCTGCAGAGTCTTAAGTTTAACAATCTTATAGTAAAATTTCCTCTAACCATAAGCCTGTTTCTTAGCAATTATGTAAATGTAATTTCATAGCAATTATGTAAATTCCGTATAAAACATACCATTGGGGTAGCTGCTTTGCTATGCATTGCAGTAGAATACAAGTCAAACTAGAATATAGTAACTTGAATTGATTAATTGATTGATTGATTGATTGATTGATTGATTGATTGATTGATTGATTGATTGATTGATTGATTGATTATTATTATTGTGTGACGTTGCAGGAGATTGCCAAGGTCGAATCGATGACACTTGCAAAGATCATCGCTGCAAACACAAACTTCAAGAACGTGCCGGAATTCAGTTTCTTCTCGATGAAGAGCTGTAGCGAAGTGAAAGACTTCCAATGCGTGCGAAAGCCAGAACTTAGTGATGAAGCATTGAGACGAGAGAACGAATTACTGAAACAATCGAATCGTAATATTCACGATAGCTACAATCGAATGAGGGCAAGCTATGTCGAGGCAGACAATGATAAAGACGACATGAGATCATTGAGCATTGGTCTTGGGGTGTTCGCTGCGTTCATTCTTGTCATTTGCCTGTTCTTGTTGCTGTTCGTTGGATTAAAGGCCATGTCGAAGAAGAAGGGTACAAGGGACGTAAAAGGTAAACATGAACAAATACTTAATTAACTATGCCAACTAAAAGAAAGTAAAAACACCACTAGGATCTTATCATTGTGTTGGATAAAGTCATAATAATATAATTATAGCAGTCGCTTGAATTGCATTTCGACATTTCCATTCTCATTTCGGGCGACAATCGCCATGAAGCATGATCACTATGACGCATACAACTCGACAGCAGTGGAACTCATAAGCTTACCCACAGAGTGAGTTTGTTTTCTGCTTTGGACAACGGCAATGCAATCTATGGAAAACGTTAAAACCCGTTACCATCTAAAGCAGAGAATAGCAATTGCCATCCAATGCGGCAACTCTACATCTATCTTGGGGCTCAATTCCACATCGTGATAAATTTTTAACATGATTAGATAGAAGAATTTTAGAGTATTTTAATCTTAATTTGTACTAGGTAAATTTGATGTTGAATGAATTACTGGAACTACCCTTAAAAAACATTAACGAATGGACAAATTTCCAAAGTTAAGTTCTATGTTCTATTAATTTCTCACACCATCTTGCCTCTATCTTTTCCAGCATACACGATCCACAATCCCCACACATCCAGTGAGAAACCAAGCTCAAATGCCTCTAGCAGGAGTGGCTTTGTCCAAGGCTTTGCCTATCCGTGACAAGGCTGACTCAATCGTTCAAGACCAACGCCTTCATCTGGGCCAGAGACGCACAAATCGCAAGTTCGCAAATCGCTTTTACGACGCAAGAAACCAAACAAACAACTACCACACCTTTTAAACATATTTATTATAACGAACCGTCTTTGAATTATTTTTTTAACAGCAGTCCATTCTTATCTGAATGTACTGTAGACTTTAACAGTAGCGTTGATTATTGCACTGTGGACTTCAGACTCGCAGCAAACGCAGCTTTTGACTGCGAGCGACTGACCGTAAATCGATAATTTACCATGTAAATTTTAGCTCTTTCTTCTAAGAAAACGACTTTGTATCTGTTACGTTATTCTTCTCGTGCGTTGAGATATATATTTGAATAAATTGCCATTGAATCTGAGGAGTGTCATGCCAAAATGGTTGGAATTATCATTATTATTGCATCGACCAAGGATATCGACAACCCTAATACGCAAGTATCTGGTAGTTTGTATGTTTGTTTGTTTGTCGATACAAAACCGCGTACCTGCTACTCAGTTGCAAGTGTGGGCTGCAAAGGCTCCGGGGAAAATATAGGTCTTGGTAGGTGCACACTTTTCCAGGTGCGCCTTGTTTAGCCTGATCCGAAAGCAGGTAAAAGTTGAATAATGCAAATTGGCGTAGAACCTAACGAAGCCGTTTATGAAAAGGTCGCTACGAAGACGAGTTATGTTTTCTGCAAGTTTGATAAAATTATCGCTGTGGAATGGGCACCTCGAACTGGCTGTGCTTTCCCGTGGCAAACTGTTGCGCTCGAATAGTTGGAAAAGGATCAATTTCAGTCTCTTGGGAGCCGCCTTGCTTTGTTGAATTGTCAGTCTGAGTAAGGATGAATGCAAACGCTGCCTGCCACGACAGACAATTATTGTGCCGAGGAGCGACGGCCAACAAGTTTCATGCAGACACAAGACTCATTTGATTAGGTCCACAGGATGTTATAAAGGAACTGAAACAAGAGGTAACATCCAATGACAAACAATTTGTTGAATTTCTGAGTTTTATTTGATTTCAACAATTCTTGCCGATCTTTATCGACTTACGGCTTCTCGCTGACAAGACTGAACCATGGACTGAACGTCGGATGTTTGGCAAAAACAATACAATGTGATATTTTGCTTAAAGTTCGGCGAATTCAAAATCTAATAATAATACAGAAGGTTGTGTTGCGAAAAAGATGCTTTATACAAGACTACTTCTTTGTCTCTAAACCATTTCTGAGACCTGAACTTCGAGCTTAATGGTTTTGATCAGTCGTCCGTCGCAGGCTTTTGTGGTTATCAAATATATTTTTTTCACAGTACTGTTTTTGTCGTTCGGTCTAAAATACTGTTTGTAAAAACATGTGGAACTTATTTCTGCCTACCAGCTTATATAGCAATTATAAATTCAGATATTTAGGACGGTTGAATTGTATCCACATTTTGAGCATTAATCCATGCCTTCTGCTAGCCTCTATTGTTTGGAATTTGGAAACAAAGTTAGTTTCATTATTTCATGGGAAATATCAAATTTAATCATTAAAGACACCAAGCACCCTTTTGTGGCAGAATAATAATGTTTAAAATACCATTTTGTGGTTAATTTAGGAAACTCTTTTTCATCATTATCACTAAAAAAATATAGCATTATTTTAAATAAACCTGTATTGGACGACCACCTGCGCTGAGAAACCACTTCTCAGTTATATACGTTCTGGATATCATTTATATGATTTGTAGCGCTCTTGAATTTAATTTTACTATGCTCCGGCAGAAGATAGTGTTTTATGGGCTAAAAATAGAGAACAGTGATTTGTATTGGACTAACAAATATCCGCCCAAATGTGAAGCAACGACGCTGGACGCAGCTGTGTTAGCAGCGCTGACCATCTAGCTCAAATAATAAATTATTATACATTCACATCATTAGAAGCTTCGAGCGGACCATGAAGGCATCCTCAATATATAATACCAAACATCTTTTCCGTTGCTAGACAATTTAGGAATTTATGCATTTTTTAAGAAAACAAAATGGACTGCTAACCTTTCTAAAAGTCAACAAAGTAGGTTTTGAGAGGGAAATTCCATGTCGTCAGTAAACAGCTACCTTGATCAACCATCTCCAATTTAAACAATGGACACAGACAAGAATCAACATGGCCACAGCAAAGAGACAAGCTAAAAATACAAAACCTTTAATTTGACAAACAATCAACTGATTGATGAGTACAGCCGGCGTGGTTAGCCCAGAGCCTTCGGGTTAGCCAAGTAACGACGAAGGAATAATCAGATGATAGCTCATTTCCATTTTATTTGCTGAAAGAAAGTAAAACGAAACGCACAAATGAGAACATAGAAGCTCTCGGAGCATGACTCACGGATAATGCATCCATATAATAATTACAACGTAAATAAGATAAGACATGAAATACAGTCGAACCTGCCTTAATTAACGACACCTTCGTTAAGCGGACACCTCTTCTGGCTAACGTGGACAGTGGACCCTTTCCCTTAAAGCTGTTGTATCTTTGTGGTTTAAATTTCAAAATCCTTTATAGCAATACATGTGTTGTTTTTAGCCTACTTGCTGACCAAATCAGAGCAATTGTTCAGTTCGGTTCACCCCTGTTTTATCCGCGAGCAAAGACTTTTGTTTACACTTCACAGAAATCGTAATGAGATGACAACAACGTCAGTGCTATTGTCGCTCTTGAAGCGTGTCAAGCAATAGTCAATTAACGCCCACAAAAGAAATTTCGCGCACGGATGTTTATTGATTCACTGCATTTCCCTACACTCTCCTGGAATATTCTTGCTCAATTTTTGTCGAGTCATTGTCTTCCTATTGTCTTTCTCGCAAAGCAGCCTAGTCCGCGCAAGATAGATGAGGTGAGCTTGTGAAGAAAAAAACACTTCGTTTTCCCCCTCTCATAGCATAAAGGTCACGTTACCATGGTAACCGTGAGTCAAAAATGAAACAAAAACTCCCACATGAACAAAGTACAGTGAAACCTGTCTATAATGGTCCCCTTTGGGACCTGAGGAAAATTCAGACAGGTGGCCTTTCTGTCCAGGTTGATTTCTATAGAACGTGTCATTTGGGGGCTATGAAAAGTGGCCTTTATTTATACACAAGTGGCTGCTCTGTAGAGGTGGCTGCAAATACATGTTGACGGTAGTTAAAAACAAAAACGGTTTTAAGCTGAATTATAAAATGTATTTGTTGAATACTGCATTGTTAATATTAGTCCACTTTAGGAATAGCTGCTGACATCTTTGTAAAATACTTATCACAGGACAGCTTATTTATGCTTACTTGTTCGTATTTAAACCAGACAATTCTACCAATTTTAAAATGATCTTGATATAGTGAGCAGCGCTTTGTTACTTTTTGACTTGACTTTCTTGAGTCTGCTTCAGACGTCGAACGAAAGCTTTACTCCTTTAGCTTTAAGTCTCCATTTCATATTACTCACCGAATTGTTGAGCAAGTCGTTGATTTTCTGTCGATAATGATGATCGTTGAGGACTTGAAGGCGATAATTTTCTAATTGAACTTTGTCTTTCATGGCAACGAGAGTCTGGAAACGAGCAATTAATCAAAGACAATGAATAAATGTGACTTGAGAATTGTGCATGTTAAACGTTCAAAATCAAGGCAGGAAACAATTAATTATTTAAAAGCTATGTTTTAGAACTATTCGAGTAACAAATTCCTTTTTAAAAGCCGAAGATGTACTTAACACTCAACAGGAAATTTTGTCGAACAAAGTAGCTAACAGCTTTGAAAATCACATTCGGAAAAATAATCTTTAAAACTGCTTTTAGTTATTACCTACATAATAAAACTATACCTGTAGCTACAGTCCACCTGTCTAAGTACCACTTGTCTTCAGCGACCACCTCCAAGTGGTCTCTAAAAGTCCAACTGATACCTCTATCAAGCGACAACCTGCGTCAAGAGACCAGTTTTCATTGCTCTCTAGGGTGGTCACTCAAGACAGGTTTGACTGTAGCTACATGTCATGGAACGAATACCAGGATATACTCAATCAAGCAGTCTCAATTATTCCATTTTCACATGAAAAAAACTCTACTCAACATTTAAACTCATCACCATAGATAAGTTGTTTGGCATTGGTGCTTGGTTTGGTGGGAGCTGCATGGATGCGAATAGCAGAATCAGTTTGGTGGGGGCAGCTTCCACGCGAATGGCAGTAGTCGAGATAGCAAACCTGTCACCACAACCAAGTACCAGTCACACTGCTAAGTCAATATGGTGCAAGTCTAGCCTCGCCTAAATTACATTTAGCTACATTAAATTACAGTCATTACCAAATACAAACAGAAATCACGTGATAGCATAGTTTACGGATAATTTACAGTACAATGATGACACTACTAGTCATCATGGAAATTGCAACCGGAGGCGGGTTGAGATCCCATCATACTACTTTTCAGATGTATCTAACCCAGTCCTGCCAAAACAAGCTGCTGGTTAAGAATATTCATGGCATATGCCAACTTCATGCCGATATAAATACATGTTAGAAGTTCAGAACGAGCAGGAATATTTAAACTCACATCGATAGCAACATCATGGCATTGGAATTTGTGGGCCAGTTTCAAACGACATTCAATGTTGTCGATCAGCATCAGATACTTGGACAATATCTACAAATTAAACAACTCCAACATCATACCAACAAAATCTTCTTAAATGAAAAGGATGAATATTAATGTCTGGTCAACCGATGAAATCAGTAGGGAACAAAATTGATGAACAAGTTTGAATCCATCGCAAAATTTTGAACAAGTTGAGATTTACCGTAGTACACAAATACACAAATTTCAAATGGGTGATCACAACTCACAGCTAGCTGTCGCTGTATGAGAAAGGTATTCTAAGCAATGGGAACGTTGAACCAGTCCGGCTAGCTAGACCAATTCCAATAAACTAAAATCTCATACAATCAAAAAAGGTCGCCTGTCTATAAAGGTTATTTTCCTTATGTCCCAAAGGTGACCATTGTGGACAGGTTTCACTGTATGATAATGTACCCAGTTAAGGTATTATCCAAACTGATTGAGCTCTGCCTATTTGAGATTTAATGGCAAACTCGCCTTGAATATTCTCCTTCCCAGATAAACGAAAAGAGGGAGAGGGATTAATTTAACGGAGGTGGGTTGCGTTGAGAGATTGCAAGCATGCTTTTTGGCATATTTGTCGAATTCGGAATCGAGGAGCAAGTTATCATAAATAAGTACATCTATGATGCTAGATTCAATAAAACAATAAATTGTTTTGAGTGTTGACTTTACCGCAATTGGTGCTTTGTGAGAATGCAACACTGGCGTCAGTTCGTCAAAGCCAATGGCACTTCGTTCGACGCTCTTCAGCCATTTCTACAAAATAACTCCAAGATTAGTGTCAGGAAATGCGAATAAATTCTAATGACAAGCAACAACAAACAGAGTTCAGACTTCAAGAGCAAAATTTCTCATTTCAAGAAATATGCTACTAAATCTAGTAAAATAATACATGTCCATGCTGCAAGCCACAAATTACTAAGTTAAATATGAATAACTTATTGTTCTTTTTCTTCTCAATACCTCAGTCTCGGTTCAAGACGGCTTGTACTCGCTGTGTTATGTGATATTTTAGACGATCTGATTACAGTCAAACCTGTATTAGCGGCCACCTCTATAGAGCAGCCACCTGTGTATATAGGCCACTCTTCATAACCCTAAAGTGACACTTTCTATAGAAATCAACCTGGACAGAAAGGCCACCTGTCTATAAAGGTCACTTCTCTCAGGTCCCAAAGGTCACCTTAATAGACAGGTTTCACTGTACTTGTTAGAAACCAAACTGTATCTCAAATGTTGAAAGTTGTTTTCAATTTATCGTATATTATTCCACTTAATCAGAGTCGACGTGTATTTTCTTTTGCTCACCTTGGTTAAAAGTATGTCTGTAATGTCTGCCCACCGGTGAAGCTTTGCACGAGCTGGCACAACAGACCATTCGAATTGCTTTGGAGTAAGCTGTTGAGGGGAGCAAAACGCCAAGAAATTAGCAATTGCAAAGGCGCATCAGCAAACTGTGGGGACGACTCAGGCTACTGAATGTCTTCATTGTCGGATGAGCAAAAAATATAAAATTTAATCTTGAAACGCCTCGCTTTTGGCAATCAAGAATACCTTGAACTCTTGTCGTAAATTATTCGGATGGCACAGATGAGTTTCCTAGGAATAAATTGCAAAAAGGAATAATGTGACATGAACTGAGTTATAATGTCTCACTAATACGAATGAATATCGCGTCACCCACCTTGTCGTCATAATGATAAAGAGCAGAATAAGAAAGTGTGGTCATGAGTGACTTTCCAGGAATCGGTGTGGCACGCGGGACAGCTTTCATGAGCTGATGTCGGCCTTCTTTTTCCAGCACTTCATCTTCGCTCTATCGTAAACAAACCAAGATAAAACTACCAAAACTGTAGATACAGTCCATCATGCTTTCAGAAAACATTTGTGATTGACAGAAATACATGTCTTTCCTTCACCTCCATTCTGATTTGCTTCTCAAGTAAACTGCAATGCTCTTGGACAGTAGCTGATAAGTCAGCAATGCTTGACCGATTGCTAATCTCTCTGAAAACATAAAAACATAATACCTTAACAATTGGACTGGTAAACATCGCATCAATAGAACAAACAACGATGCACATGAGCATGATTCCCATTACAGTATAACTTGAATAACGGTCACCTTTGGGACCTGAAAAAAATGACCTTTATAGACAGGTAGCCTTTCTGTCCAGGTTGATTTCTATAGAGAGTGTCATTTTGAGGTTATGAACAGTGGCCTATATACACACGTGACTGCTCTATCGAGGTGGCAGCTAATACAGGTTTGACTGTAGTTGGATTTTAGTTTTTTTTTAATTGCCATCCAGATAATCAGACATCTTTCACAAATCAATCAAATTTCTGTAAGAGGCAGAATTTGTGTTATGTGTCTGGGGACCATTGCATGTTAATTTATGCCCAATTCCAGTTGTCAATCCATCAGATATGACACATCCTTAATGAAATTGGTGTCTCTAATCAGAATCAAGCAAGCACAATTCCTATCAACATTGAAAACAATCAAGCAAAGTCAATCTTTTGTCAAAACGACTGACCTTTCCCACATCGACAACAATTTCTGCACCATTAACAGCAACTGTTCTATACTAACTTGTTAAGCGCTCGCAAATCTGACAGTTGTTTCTTCATATCTTGCTCCTTCAAAGCCCGTTCGTATTGTAACGCCTGATTGCAATAACACAAGTTGAAGAAAATGCCAAGATGTAACGAGGGGGACAATGAGAAAATAGAGTAACAACAGATCTGCCTTCAGACCATCGGATCAACAGGCAGGTGGTCTCCCACTTGGCATGGGACTGTCACCAATGTCACCAGATGAAGATCAATTTTTCGAGAGCAGCTCAGTAAGCTACAAGCTTGTCTCCTCTGAGGCCCTCCAAGATGCTGTTTACTTTTAAGAAGTGAGTACAGGTACAGTACAGATATGTACAACAAGCAGAATTTTGACCAGTGGGATACACAGCAAGTTGGAACATCATATAATCAATTGACTTCAACTGTTCACATATTGTATGATATGTTAGTCAACACTAACAGGTTAGCTGACAGATACCAACAGCAATAAAGAAGACACCGTAACATCTTGTCAGAACAGTGATGGAAAAACAACAACTCACCGCCACTGAGGCCTTTTTGTTTAAGTTCCTAACACAAAACAATAAGGGCAGAATAATTTAGCACCAAACGCATTTCATAATCAAATCAAATCAAAACAATCATGTCTATTTTTACAAATAGCAGGGCTAGTGCGATGTTATTATTCCGCTACCCTTACATTACTGGTTGCAAACCAAGGGCAAAAGAGCATTGGATGTGGCTCAATTTAAAATGTTGAAAAAGCTGACTCGGAACATGAGATCATACTGTTCGATAGTGCAGTACATGTCGTTACATTTGGGTGACAGAATATATAATAAACGCTTACTCAAATACAGGGAAACCTGTCTATAACGATCACCTTTGGGACATGAGGAAAATGACCTCTATAAATAGGTGGCTTTTCTGTTCAGGTTGATTTCTATAGAAAGTGTCATTTTGGGGTTATGAAGAGTGGCCTTTATACACAGGTGGCTGCTCTATGGAGGTGGCCACTAATACAGGTTTGACTGTACAGTGTACACGCATTCTAGTCAGTTGCATCCAGAAGGATGTAAAACACATTTTAATCAGTCAAGATATTCAAGAAGACTGTAAAAACTTGGCAGTAGGCTTACAATGTGCCGGCTACGACCACCCAAATATCAAATTGGACCTTCTTTCAAAGTTAAGTTGCAGTCTTGATTTGATGCTGATGCACAGATTTGAGGGTCATGAACTTCACTTTTATTTTTATAAATAGGTTGACTGGTTGAGTTTCATTGGATATAGACATACCAACATGAATTTAGTTTGATAGACTTACTGACTCAAGAGAAGATGAATTTAATAGAAAGAATACGCAGTCTAGTTAGTCCTACATGAAATCAACAGAACATAAAACTTCAACATTCAGCTGCCAATTAATGGCAAAACAATGCGGACATTTTAGCATCTTTGTGTCACTGGCAAGCTTGAAAAGGCTGTGCAATTATAGGCGTAACTATTCAGGAAATAGGTATGTGACTGTCAGCATTGGTTGGCCCTTTCGAATCATGCTGACATTTGATCAGCACCTGTCAGAGAAGACATTTGAACGCATTCAACATGAAGACAAACAGAAGTTAGATAACTGAACTCACGAGTAAAGTCCTGTAAGGGCCGCATATTGCTCGTTTGCTTTGAGAAATTCCACATAGTGCTGCATTGCAACTGGACGTCGACTAATCTCCTCCAAGAACAGGCCTGAAAGCAATACCGTGTTAAAAGGATTAAAAGGTGACGGGAAAAAAGCTTTAGATAGTGTCAGAAATTGCTATGTAATTAGAGATGGATCAATTGTAATGTTTCAACAGTCGATGCATCAGGGTCAATAAATGATTTGTAGTCGACGCACTGGTACCCACCGGACACATAACTTCATCATGGTCGCCATATGTCATTGTACAGCTGATTAATGATTATAATACAATACAGATTGATGCTCTCGTTTTTGTTCAAGAAAATAAGAGCACTAACGACAGCTAGCTTAAGCGAGCAAGACATCTTTACAATGTCTAGATCGGATGTGAAATGATAAAGAATGACCATTAAGCGATTAAGTTAATTATGGCTTGACATTTCTATTTCCAGGTCAAGTTACTGTTTGTCGATGCAATCAATGTTACCGAAAATAAATGTGTTTAAATCGATGATTGATTGTTTGGAATTACAGTCAAACCTGTATTAGCAGCCACCTCTATAGAGCAGCCACCTGTTTATAAAGACCACTCTTCATAACCCCAAATTACGCTTTCTATAGGAATCAACCTGGACAGGAAGGCCACCTGTCTATAAAGGTCATTTTGCTCAGGTCCCGAAGGTGACCATTATAGAGAGGTTTCATTGTATAACCGATTGTACAAAATATATCGATCCACTAGGTCCACTACTATATACAATAACATTAATCATTTGCATTTTTGTGACAGTGTTACTCAGGTCATAAGACTCGTAACATATGTGACTGCTGACATGCATTTGGCATATGAGTTGGACATTGGTGACCTGTGTTGTTTATTGCATATCTTTGAAATTTTGTCCACATGATATGTTTATAAAGGACAGTTGAAGGATGCATACTTGGCTTTAGTGATCTCTGCAGAAACAGCAACACCTACAAAATGAAACAAAATAGATAAATTAGGAATCGCAGCTTCTCAGACGACTTCATTATCAGTACGGAAATACAGGGAAACCTGTCTATAATGGTCACCTTTGGGACCTGAGGAAAATGACCTTTATAAATACGTGGCCTTTCTGTCCAGGTTGATTTCTATAGAAAGTGTCATTTTGGGGTTATGAAGAGTGGTCTTTATACACAGGTGGCTACTCTATGGAGGTAGCCGCTAATACAGGTTTGATTGTATAAGAAATTTCTTCAGAAAGTACCGTACTCAAATAGTCAGAGTTAGGAATTTATCCTGGAACAAGGTTTCTGCCTAAACCGGCTGAAAATCATGGTGCTTCTGATCAGGATAAGGAATGACAAAACTCTTAAAATATGCATTTTCATAATCTGATAATTAAAAAATGACTAGAAATAGTTGATAACTTACAGCGACTATCGCATTTCCATCATGCCATTTCAGTGCAAAGTCCAAGAGGTCTTGCTTGTCGCTGAGTGACTTGTACACTTCTAAAGAATACGGCTTGAATAAATACAACATCAATGCTTCATAAAATCAAGAATAGCATTAAGAACATCCAAGAGAATGGAACTAAAGCGTAACCTCGTCAATATCACCGGCTTAATATCACAACCCGCTTAATATCATTTCAGTTTGCGAACCAAGCTCAGTCGGAATCAATTATTTTAACCCGCTTAATATCAGAACTCGCATATTATCACAACTTTTTACTGGGAAATTATAGTGATATTAACGAGGTTACATCGCACATGAATCCTGAATGTTATATGACATCTAGGCATTGTCATTGTAAATAGAATTCACAGAATTATAACTTCGCAAGTTATCTCTTGCTACAAACTTAAACACCGACTAGAGCAGTATGTCACTTCCCAAACAGAGGAATCATTTACATAAATGATAAAACAGTTCATGTATTGTTCACAAAATGTTAGCTTTTTCTGAGTCTTTCCAAGAAAGGTTCTGTGAGTTTAAGACTTCTTGTTACTCGCAATAAATAAAATACATCAATCAGGGTTCGAAATAACGGGCTCGCGATCGCGAATCGCGAATCGTTTTTCAAGAATCACGAATCGATTTTCACAAAATCTTGAAAAATCGTGAATCGATCTCTTCTTATCTCTCCGCGCTTTTACTGTTTCTTCGTTCACGCATTTTATCGCCGAGCA
>OFHS01000875.1:1906-26723 GCA_900245855.1 Calvadosia cruxmelitensis
AGGAGCTGCGAGTCTAGGCTTACCTGCCGACAACAAACAGTCCCACAATGTAGCAGGGGCTCGGTAACAATCGTCATGGTCCGTAAGCAAAGAGAATAAACCAACCCGAACATTCGCTAATAGAAGTGAAATGAACACATTTGGCTCCGACTAATTACTG
The DNA here is from genome assembly GCA_900245855.1 of Calvadosia cruxmelitensis. NCBI lineage: Eukaryota > Metazoa > Cnidaria > Staurozoa > Stauromedusae > Kishinouyeidae > Calvadosia > Calvadosia cruxmelitensis. The sequence continues at coordinate 2,067 of OFHS01000875.1, forward strand.
GAGAACATGACGACGACCGACGACCAATCACTTGAATATTGCACCGGGGCTGTAATCGGTAGTAATTAAATAATAACAATGAAAGGAAACCTTACAGCAATGCAATTTAATTCGTCACGTGAGCTACTGAGTTGTTGTTAACATTGTAAGAAAGAATGGTTTGCTCATTGTATTGTCCAATGAAATTATGAAGGGTAAGATCGAGAGCACCTCTTATGACAATGTGTAATCTGTTACTCCCATACAGTAGATCGGCATAAGCTATTTTGTAGATTTCGAAATGACCACACTGGAACATTTCCTAACAAAGTCTCTGAGGCTCAAGCATTTCTGTTTTAAATTCTCGCATGGTTGGGTAAGGCAAAGTAGCGGTTTATCATATAATCAGCGGATGTTACGATTGAATAACTCAGCTAAACTCTCCTGTTATGTATTGTACTTCTAACTGAATTGGCACGAAGAATGCGATGCTTCATTGCAATTGTCGTATGAGCAAGCATAACAACATGCCGTGGCACCACTGGGTGCTAAAGGGTTAAACCGCACAGATTTCTCCCTTCACGATGTTCAAGTGCGGAGCAAAATGTTAGAGTACGTGCTGCATTTGCACAGAAAAAGCGATGTCGCTCGTCAATTTATCCTTTTGTATCCCATTTACCTATTGTTTTGGTAAAACTAGCGATGCAATCTAGAGTTTTCGCGGTAGAATTCGCTCAGATGGAACCATAAGCCATGGCGGCTTCTACGAGAATCGCCGCTGAATTTTCTTCTTTGTCGTCGCTGGGCTTTCATCGCTGAAAGTACAACAATTTTGCTTGCTTTTGATCTTATCAAGTAATTTCATTCTTTGAAAACAGACCCGATATTGGTTATGCGATAAGCAAGCAATTCTTCGCAGGATTTCTCTACCTTATATCACGGGAGTTTAATTATTATTCAGATTTTTGTCAAACTTCGGCAACGAACGCGCTTCAAGATTCAATAGTTCTGCAATCCATCCTTGCATTAAACAGAACAACAAGACATTACCATTGTTTCCATATGTTGTTGTGCTTCGTATTTTCGTAATATCTAGCATCTTCAGTTGCTTACATCTGTTTTGTCGTCAAAGTGAAAAAATTGCATATCAAAATAGAAGCTCTCCCTGATCACTCGCGCAGTTTGCGAGTCAACAAACCAACCGATAATAGAATATTAAAAATTCAAAGACAGATCCATCTTTATACTCTATGATCAAATATTATTAGCTTTAAGCTGAACAGATAAGACTGCGGCCTTTTGAAAAGCCACCAAGGCGAATATTCAATCAAGTTTTACTTTGACTAATGCGGCTGTTCTGACCGCTCGTTGAGAGCTTGGTTTAGAGTAAAACTTAAACAAAAGGTTTCTTTCCTCATCACTCCAATGCTGTTTCTTATACTAAAAGTGTTCGTGGTTGGTTCATTCTGAAATGCAAAGACCAATGTTGTCCAAAGTTGAATGGATTTTTACATTCGCATGGCGGTTTAGATAGATTGTCTCGAACACAGTGATAATAAAAGCGGCTTTTGAGTTGCGATTTCCTTGCGCAGACCTCTTCGGTTCTCCTCTTCGATGTTACCTGAAGTCTGTTATGACAATAGAACTCCGGGATACATTTCGGGTCCCCTTAACTACAATATCTATCTGATGAAGCTAAATGTACACGAAGCTTAATTCATGCCGCCATTGCAGCTTCGGGCGCCTTTCATATTTTAAAAACATGGAAGACTTCAAATAATGCACAAAAGTTCGGCTTTGACAATTCGACTTGGACATCACAGCTATTTTATGCGATTACATTATTCGAATCGTTAGTTTGGTTTGAAAATACAACGGTATTTCTGAACCACCATGTCAGTGAGACGTTTCCCCGCTATTAGATTGTATCTGTTAAAAATATCTCTTAACACAATAAAGAAAAACAAAATGATGTTGTACTGTTACAATTTAACGTTTAGTCTGAGCTCCAGATTTTGAAACACTCGATGTAATACTGAGTTCTTTATAATGTCATTATTTTTATGTATTCGATCGAAGTTCAAAGTATATAGTAACTGCCGTTGCGGGCTACGAGCCTTCGGCACAATCTTGACAATGTCGAAAAGGTTATTTTATAAAAACAAACTAATATAACACTATCATAAATTCATAGCACGTTAAGAGAGTTCATTTTTACCTCCGCCGTTCTTGTAAACAAGATAAGGGAACCTCCAGACATTTCCCAAGCCGACACTGTAGCCAATGCAAGAAAGGATAAACTCTGCTTTGCTGCCCCATTTCTCTCTTTCGCCTTCTTCATCTCCGTCTTCCATTCCATTTCCTCTGGACTTCATTTCGACATCATTTGAGTTGGCCATACTCGGTTCTCAAATATTCTGAACTGTTGCAAATTGGAGAGAGAAATTGTATTGCCTTGCCTTCACCACTTGCTGAGCTTGACAACAAGTCTTTTATTCAAAGCAAAATCACTGATCCGTTTGCTTTTTGACTCATTTATTGTAGCTAACAAGATAGAATCTACACGCTGTTGCTATCGAAGCGTAACACTGACGCACGATATTATTCTAACAACGCAATATCTCATACGTACGTAAACGTAAACAATAATCTATCTTACGCTGTTCAATGGATGAGATGCTATTATGTATAACGCACTGAAAAAGTTGAAGTGGTATTTTATTTAACGGATTCCGTAATTGAAGAACTGTAATTATTCCCTAATCTAATGCAGACAGAACATTAATAACGTTGAGCCAAATCTGAAGATTGGGAGAATTCTTTTGGTGTGAGTCTTATTTCGAAAATAAGTTGCAAAATGCTACACCGTCTACAGGAAAAACTCAGACTGTGTGTTAGCTTCTTTGCTGTACAACTCGATTTCCACTTCTCATCGAGACATAAACTCTACAAACAGATCTAGTTCCAAGATATCCATTCAAGACACCAATCTCTGCTCTATTTTATCCTCTTTAAATTCGTGCTCTTTTAAAGTTTTGCTCTCTATTTATCCACAATTTCCATAGTCCCAATTCTTCTCTTTTTACTATAGGTTACACCTCTCGGGGTAACTGTAATTATAATCGGTGTACGACAATGAAATCCGAGTGAAAATAATAAAAAAACTATTAAACTCTGAAAGAGAAAAGATATAATTTGGAATAAAACTTAGTCTTCCATTGTAAGGTTAAATCGACAAAACATCTTAAATTGACAAAACTTTTCAAGCTGGCGTTGAAATCTATGAACAATTAATTTTCGTGACCCGAACTAACCATTGCGTGACTACAGTACATACAACACGATTGCACGCATCCGCCATTGCATATCGGTATATGGAAGTGAGTTGACCTCCGCCACGGGTGAAAATGCCAGGAAATCGCTTTGGTTTGAAGTTCATTCAGTCGTGCCCTTCTGTTTCATCATAGTTGTTCTTGGCTGTCAAAATTGTTCATTTCAACTCAAAATCACGTGCTCGTAAACACCCTAGTATCCCGACATGCAACTGCGCTTCGGCAAATGCAAAATTCTACCAACCTCGTAGTATTTAAATATGGAAGCGAAGCCTGCATGTATTTATTTGTCGTATCGCTGGCGCATTAGTCACGTGACACATATTCCAGAACATTTTAAGTGCTGAGTCATGCTGACGCTTTCTTATGTAATCGCCAAATCTACCAAATCTACTAGATCCTTACTGTAATATTTAGCATAATCATAGTACCTAGACTCCTATGTAATTTCTAGAATGTCAAAATATATTGACTCATAATTATCTCTGATGTAGATATAAAGCTGTGTTGCTAGATCAAAACTTAGATACGAGCAGTGCTCACAACTCGTGTGTTCATACCGACTTGCTTTTCGATTCGACATTTATAAAATCAATTTGGAGCTGAAAACAAAGAAAGTAGATAATCAACGAAGGGGTTAGGCTTACGGGTCTTCAATAGTGACTGTGTTGTAGTCTGAGACTCCATAAAGACACAACTTCAACTTAATAATAATTATACTTAACAAGGAGACAGATGTATGCTGTGTGTGTCTTCAGCAACAGCAGCAGAACGCTGTTGAACATCGATAAACTCAAGCTTATATACAAATCTGAGAGGCTGGGCACTAATTCGTCCAGGCTCCTGGGACCAGTAGAACTGCTTTTAGAAAGGCAGTTTTTCTCCAGATCATGAAAACTAAGTGGATTCCAATAAACCTTTTTCACGAGCATTTCGATGAAGGATGGCATGGTTCAAGGACCAGAAACATCCTGGTAGCTCTGCAAAGGGGCTTGTCCAGTCTGTGTTGGAGAGTCTTGCCGACAAAAGCTAACAGCAGTCCCGCGTGTTCATTGTGCGGGAGGATAAATGTTTTTATCAGCAATAGTTTCGTTGCTACAGGAAAGAAATTCTTGCATCTGACTAGAGTGGAAACTTTTGATGCTACGGTGCGGCAGATAACTTTCACTTGGGAGTCGAACTTTAGTGCGCTGTCGAACGTGACACCAAGAATGGATAATGTGGTACTGGATGGGATTATGTTACCATTAAGGATGACCTGTATGTCTGCTCTCTCTAACACCATGGCCTGTGTCTTAGATGCATTGATGCGATAGGTGGTTTGCACTGAACCAACGGCACAAGGAGTCAATTCCTTCATTGATTCGCTCAGTCAGCTTGACAGCGTATATTGGCCAGATGAATAGATAGTGTCATCGGCGTATTGGCGAAATGATCAACCGGATGAAGACGACAGTGCGTTGTTTATATCATTGACAATGACGATGAACAATACTGGGCCAATGATACTACCTTGTGGTACCCCTGATGTAACATGTACGTCTCCATTCTGGAATATCCTTTTTGGTCAATATCCTTTTTCTATTGTAAATAATCGTTCAGTGTGGCAAAGTATTTGCCAGAAAGTTGTGAATAAAAAGAGGAACGGGTTGTTTGCCTAGGCAACAGCACTGTCCTAAGAGAGAGAGAGATTCTGGAATGCTTTGACCAACTTTCACCTGTCTATTGAGCAAGTAGCTCAGTTGCAGAGCAGTTGATTCAGGGGAGAATCCATACACCTCCAGCTTACATAGGAGGATGTTATAATTGTCTTGATTACGAGTCCATTTGGATTACACACAAGGGCGCTAGACCTGAAGCAAATGACTTTGAAATGGATAAAGATAATGAGCTATACAACACTCTGAAAAGCAAATTATAATTTGTAGCGCTCGACGATCGCAACAGGGACGACTGGGACGTGGCAAGAGCGCTGAATAAAGTTGCAAATATCTTTGTGCTGCGCAATGGTCCGTATACAGGAAGAAATGCCGAATATTGTAGACAGAGCTCTATTTATCCTATAGGACCAAGAGAGAGAGAGAAAGAGAAAGAGAAAGAGAAATAGAGGTAATAAGTCTTATTACCAATTAAATGAGCGACATCAGTTTAATCTGATCTACAAGCAAAGGGAGGCTAAACCGAAACAAGGATTATCCTTGATTGATTATTCTATTTTACGGATTGATCGTAAAATCTCAAAAAATCTTCTATCTGTTATCGGAAATGAATTATAATAACATATACATATTCACGTCTCTTTGCCAAATGCACATACTACACCGCATCAGAAACGTAATTTCAGAAAATTGAACTATTTTTCAATTTCCAAATGCCTACAGATACAGATTGGATAGGATTACTCAACGACGCAGAAGGAGACGTTGAACACTTTTGTGGAAGTATATGTTCTATATTGGACTATTGCATCGACCATTTTGTACCAACAGTCAAAGAAAACCCACGGAAACCAAAGTATCCAAAAACATCAGAGTGTTGGCATTGAAGAAACGCGCTGCTTATCGCAGGAGCAAAACATCTCCGACAGCTAAAGGATATTACATCAAGTTATCAAAAGCATATGACACGGCGGTGAAAGAACTTCATGTGAAGCGTGAGAAATCTCTTCTAGATGATCCTTCTCTAGCAAGATTTTACTCTTACGTCAATTCAAAGCTCCAGTAATTCCACCTTTAAAAGATGAAGCAGGATTTGATGTCAGTGATAGTAATGGTAAAGCGAACTGCTTTAACAAATATTCTTCCAGTGTATTCACTGAAGGTGACGGGAAGACCCCTTCATTTCCATCTTGAAGTTGCAAGTGAATACTACATGTCCTTCATTGAGTTCACACATACCAATGTCCTCCGTGCCTTGCACAATTTGCCCAATAAAACTTCAAGATCACCAGACGGTTACCCTGCTCTTTCCTCAAGTCGATTTCCAATGACGTGGAATTGCCTTTCTCATTATTATTTGAACTATCTTTTCTGAATGGAAAACTTCCTAGTATCTGGAAGATAACCATTGTGACTCCAATTTATAAGAAGGGAAGGGAAAACCATCTATGTGTCAAAATTACCGTCCAACATGCACTCAATTACTGAACACTTTGCAATCCTGGAGTCAAGCTATCAACAAACATTTGCGTGTTGATGCCGTGTACATCGATTTCAGCAAGATCTTTGATACCATGTCCCATCAAAAATTAATTATTATGCTCAAAGCCTGTGTCGGAATCCGATCGGAACTTCTTTATTGGATCTGGTCGCACTCAGCGTGTCTATAACATCGACCAAGTTCTGTCAAAGTCGCTAGCTGTCGTCAGTGGAGTGCCGCAAGGTTCAGTGCTGGGACCTTTGTTATTTATCATTATTCGTAAATGACATTGTTACTTGTCTAGAAGAACACTGCTGTAGTATCAAACCATTTGCCGATGATGCAAAAGTATTCTCCTGCGGAGCAGACGCCAGCTCATCTTTGTCGCGATCTCTTAGCGCATTACATGAATGGACTGAGAAATGGCAGATGCGCAATGCATTTGACAAGTGTTCGATATTATCTGTTGGCTATAGAAGCATTCCTTCATGCGGATACACTTTATCTTGACACCAGCTCAAAGAAGTCGACAAGATCAAAGACTTAGGTGTTATTATTACTCCAAATCTAAAACCTTCGACGCATTGTTCGATGCTGCCTGCCAAGGCTTATTCAAGGTCGTCATTAATTAGAAAGTGTTTTTCGTCCAGTGACCAAGACATCCTCCTCAATTCCTACAAGATATATGTTAGACCAATCTTAGAATCAGCATCACCCGTCTAGAGTCCCTGGTTTGTACGAGATATCACGATGTTTGAAGAAGATCAAAGCAATTTCACTCGACATCTCTGCTTTACTGGTAGACAATATGATATGTCATATAAAGGGAGACTAGCCATTTTGGATATGGAATCTTTGGATTTGAGACGCCGGGTGAAAATTGACCTACAGATGATGTTTAGCCTTACGCACAACCTTGTAGATTTAGGTATGGAAGTATTTGCTCAGTATGAAGCGACCAAGTACTCACTGCGAGGACAGCATCTTAAACTTAGACCCCTCACACTTTGCAAATTGGATTCTGTTAAACACTAATTTGCGAACCGCGTCATCCCTTGGTGGAATTCGTTACCAGAGGACTCTGTTATGGCAAAATCAATCCGAGCTTTTAAGTGTTCGCTACATAATATTGACTTGTCACACTGCTGTATTGTTTATTGATAGCGCTTAAGCGTTTCACAATGGCTGTATGTAAGCGGAAGTCATGCTTCCCTATATTTGCCTGTCAATATGTTTGTCTAATAAACATACATACATATATACATACAGTATCTGCATGAGATTGTGACAATTGAGATCGAAGAATGCGTAATTGATTTATCACAAGCACGAAGAAGTGGTGTCTAATAATGATTGGATGTAGATTTGGCAAGTCTCAAGCGACTGCCGCGCCTTTTATTGTACTACCCAGCCTGGAGGTTACATGTCAACGAGACTGCATGAGATTGAAGCTGCGACATACAGTTATTTGTATGTATGTACAGTATGTATGTATGTATGTTTATTTGTCAAAAATTTTGACTGGCAAATAATGGGAAGAATAACTTCCACTTACATAAAGCCAAAGCATAAAATGCAAAGGACAGACTATACACGAGTTAACTAGTATACAAGACATTTTGACTTAAGGTCTATCAGTTCTAAACTTCGCTTGAATTTTTGAATTGATGCTGCTGTCACAGATGCCTCGGTCAGTCCATTCCACCAAGGAAATGTACAGCCACAACAAGATCGTGAGCCGGATTAAAAGTACAAAACACGGTGACTATAATCTGAGATGACCATACCGAATCACTTTCATTGTAAATGCTTCATATTTCTACTTTTAATATATCGTAAATACAAACAGAGAATACACTTATCTCAACGTTTTTGCGATAGAAACATTATACTTTTTGAAAGAAAAATCAAGGAAATAATTTAGTTTTCTGGTCTATTTTGAGAACTGGCCAAGCGACTGCAGTCAAATGATTTTGAGCTGAAATCGACAATTTTGACAGCTAAGAACAATCCTTGAAATTGACCAAGGGGTAAAGGTCAACTAGCATTAATTACAAAATGAAGAGATTCTACATTTGACCAATTATTTGAAGCCAAGGGCTCTAATTCATTTAGTTCTTCTTTTCAGATCAACAAACAACATTTTCGGTGTGAATAAACCATCAAGAAAGATAAAACTATCAGTGTATTAAAGATTTTAATTCATGCAGATCGTACTATTAGTTTTAAGGCAGTGTACTGCTATATAGGTGTATTTAACGCGAATAGTTTCACATATGTAATAAGTAAACAAGTTAAACTATATCGATATTACACTGTTGCACAATTACTTTGATGTTTGCACTGTTAACTCGATAATTTATGATTTATGTTGCATTCGTGATTTGAAACTGATGAATAAAGGAAAAGAGATGATTTCAAGAAAGTAAGAAAAGAAAGAAGAACAGCGTAATTATTGGCACAAGCACAACTGCCTCGAAGATATATTAGTGTCACAAACTGCCTGAGATTTTATTGATCAGAAATTTCTTGATTGTGTAAAAAGCATACATTTATCATGGCTTAATGAGGTTCTATTAATTAAACCAAGTCCGTATCTCTTCTGGGGCCATCCACAATGAAAACCGACTTCATCAATGAGAAGTTTCTTGATTGTGTGAACAAGAATAAATTTTCGTGGCTTACTGAGGTTATATTCATTAAACCAAGTTCTTATCTCCTCTGGGACCATCCACAATGAACACTGATCAAGATTAAACGAATGAAAGAGTCGGCTGGGCCCGGAGTTACATCTGGGATGCCTGATTGGCCAGAACACGCTCGAATTATACACTCCTAGTTATAAATAAATTATCACGTCAGAGATGATATCGACGAATTTCACTTTTGAAGAATACCGCGGCATTCAATCGCCGAATTTCAGGGCAACGCACTTTACTGCATGTCGAGCTAAACACAAATCCTAAAGGAGAGTTGCTGCAAACTTATATACACTGAGCCAAACACAAATCCAAAAGCAGGGTTGCTGCAAACATATATACACTTGAATAAAAGTCGTTAAATTGAAAATAATCTAACGGATTTATGTGCTGGTAGCCGACGAAATTATAGAGGAGTCGACCGTAATTCTTGAAATGATTGTAATTATGAGATTGAATTACACTGTTAAAATAAAATGCTGATATCATTTGACAGATGAGCCACATAATTTTCACACGCAAATGTGCTTCGGGACCAAAATTTCATCATCTTAAAAGTGAACGGAATTTGAAATCACCATATCATTTATTCGAATTCATAAATTGTGAGAGCTGGTTCAGAGAAATATATATTAGAGGCTAAATTATCCGCTTAAATAAATTTTCTAACATTTGTACTAGGATGTTTTTCAGCTAGTCACATATTATGTTAGGATTTCCTGCCAGCTTATTGAAAATATTTTATCATAATGTTAGCAGCTGTTTTATAAACTATAAATTTCAGGATTACTATTTTCAATTTTAGAAGTTTGATGTGTTATTTTTACAACCAGAAAAAAAATTATTTTGATATAAATGGATAACTTACAAAAGTAATTCTGGTAAAAATGTCTAATACAATATAATGGAATTAAATCAAATAATTAATACACCAGCTATACATTTCTAATGAATTATCATCCTTAAACTATACAATTTAAAAAATCTATTAACATAGTTTGATGTTATGATATTCAGTATTTATACTTGATTTTATGCGAGGAAAGTTATTCTCACCCTGTCTCTTTATGAAGTACAGAGAGAAATCCACTAAAAGGTATTTATTCTACGCAAGTGGATGATCTAGGTGATATCATAAATTTAATTAATCTTATGTTTACTTTAATAAAAGGTTTTTAGAATTTGTTAGTTGGTTTAACTGATGTAATTCGTATTCAGTTAATTTTATTAAGTAATTTGTCACTGAGAAAAAATCAAAAAAGAAAAAAGAAAAAAAGAGTTGTAATCCTTCAGAATATCCAATGAAATATGTCGTAGTTGTGACAGAAGACACGAAGCTGAGTTCTTCAAACACAAATGCCTTATATTAGAGTCGTATTCACATGAATTGATTGAAAATGTGTTTGCAAGATAGTTCCTGTTTGCCATTGTAACAAGGCATACATGCAATGAATGCAATTACAGGTTTGCTAGTAAATTGTATTTCCAAAGAGGCTTTTTGCTTCGTTTCCACAGTTACGCAAGCATATTTCTTTTGAACTATATCAACAGTTCAGGACGACAGTCCAGTGCGAACGACGCTGATTGCTAAAGGCAAACTACAACTTTAACCTTTCAATAAAACCTACTTATTCTGTTCAAATATAATTCAACGCATATAGACTATTCCCCTTTTTTCGACATCGAAACTGTTCAAACCTATTTACCCCCCTCCGGACGCCGCCACCTGGCTACGAATACACTGACCTTTCTTTCGTCAATGAGATTACAAGCGCAAGTGTTGTACTCTTCAGTCTTGACAAGTAGGGCGGTGCTGTTCGCCTCTTTATATTGTTCATTGATCTTTCCATGATCTTTCCCATGACAAGACGGCTTTACAAGCAACAACATCAGACTACCGGCTGCTTTGCGAACCTGTCAACACATCGAAAATCTCTGCTGAGAAACTATACCAAGTTACTTGCACAGGGAATTTTATGTGATGGAGTTGTGCTTATTGGAGACATATCAGGTTTTATATACCTTGGATATTTACGAGAGATTCTTGTTGGTTATATACCCAGTACTGTTGATTCCAGTATCTCTCTTTACGAATATTGCTTCCATGGTGGTAGTATGGAAACACGAGGACATGAAGCATTCCATCAACAAATTATTTCTGTGCTTGAGTTTGGCAAATTGTGGCGTTGTGACATTCGTCTTGCCTTTATTTATATCTCTGGTTTTATTATTTCGTCCTACAACACATTGCCTGGAGATTCATGTTTACAAATTCATGTATTTTTTCTGGTGCCATGTAAGTGGTTATTTTGTTTTCTTCAATGCGGTCGATCGCTACATTCACATTCGAACACGCGGGAGATTTTTCTTCAAAACAGGGCACTTTGTTATTTTGATTGGTTCTTCTACCACATTCTCGATGATAGCACCTGCTTTATATGACCACCTGTCGAGAACGGACGATCAAACTGCGATCTACGATATAGTCTTCGCGATTGACGTGGTCCTGTTTGTCAGTATTATCGTTTTGTATGGTCTCCTGTACAGAGAAGTCGCCCGCCATCTGTCGACCAACACAGTCAGACGTGGGAACAGAGTAGCAAATCGTGTAACAAATCCTACACGACCGAAGTATGCCAGAGCATTAACTAAAACCTTAACATTGATCTTATTATCATTATTCGTCTCGTATACGCCCTACGCCTTGCTCAGTCTCTTATACAATGTACCAACCTCGTCTCCAGGCAGGATCACGCTTCCACGTGGAGCCCTCATAGGCTATCATGTTGCTTCATTGGCAGTCTTCAGTAACTCATTACTGACAGCGTTGATCTTTCTCTGTCGTCATCGGAAAGCCAAACAAGTAGTCAAACAGTTACTTTGTATGAAGACGCGAGTTGGTGTTACTACTGCTAACGGCTCTGAGATCCAACCACGCGGAGCCTCGTCTAGACAGCCTACGACCTCGGAAACTGAACGGTACCCTTCTTAACGATAGATGCGCTTGCTACCCTCCACATCAATGTGAGGTTTGGTCAATGTTTTACGGCAGGACAATCGCTGAAACTTATTGCGTCTCATATAAACTTTAAAGAAATATCTATTGCTAAGACATTAAATCGTGAATTATAATGATACACACCTTTCTTGATATCATAGCAATCATCTAGATAGCGATTATCTGGTATTACTTCGATTATTTTGGCGCATTCTAAAGCAGACAAGCAATTCACTTTGCATTAAGTTTATATTCATATCTTGTAATGGCATCGGCTATTATGAATATTGTATTCCGACTGAAGCAGACTCATTTCAACAGGAATTTGATTGCCGCTGTGATGAAGTAAAATGTCTCTCCCTGTACAAAGTTAAGGAGCTTGAACATTGTACGCAGTTAGGCACAGAACACGGGGTCAGTGACTATGTTTGAGGTCAGCGTAGCAATAAATTTGTCCTCCATTTAACAGAATGTATGTGATCTGAAGATCCTCCGGCGCGGCGGACCCGATACTTGCACTGAGCAGGGAAAGGCCAGCTCCGCTGAGGAAAGTGATCTACATTATTCCACTGTCTCCAGGTGCACGATGCTGTGTTTTAAGCCTATTATTCGCTAACCGTAAAATCGTTAGTTTGTGAAGCGATAAGCCCAGAGACCCTATTAGCATCATTGCATAATATCAAAGAGTAAGTTGCCTCCAGACTTGAAAGCGATCGACATCAGATTGCTATCAAAACGCCATCCATGCTCAATCTATAATCATTTGCCTGCTTTCGATGCACGACATGAGCGGCGAGCCCAATTTGAACAACGACACACAGATCAGTCAGTGAATATATCAAAAAAGATAAATATATAATATTGATTACCATAGATAGGCAGATAGTCAATCTCACAGAGGATACTACTCAACCCAGTAACATCGTTAAACGACCCGGGTTACAATTTCACAGTCTACACTAAACCACATATACGTATATATAGATATTCGTACAAATGTAGATAGAGCAAACTTCACCATAAATGCTGGTGATTTTATAAAGATCAAAGGGAAAACTGACTAACAGTACTGCTCAACTTTTTAACAAGACTGTGGCGTATCTTCAAGAGTTCAGTGACAGCTGGACAGCTTCTGCCGAAATGCATTGACAACAATTTGATTCCACGTTCGGCAACCGCAATGCATTTCTGTACGAAGCGACCGCGAAAGAGGAATTGCGCCAACTTTAGTAACTCCAAGGCCAATTCGGGGCTTGTCTTGCCGCAGCGTCGCTCCACTGATTCTGTGCTCAACGTGCAGTGATAACTGGCCAAAACCCAATCGCCCAACACGGCAAAACACCTGGTAAACAGAAATCGAAAACGTTGATCAGAACTCAGAAGAAGCAATATTCACGCCAAAAGTATCACAACGCCTGACAGATGTTCGATCGACGGACGAGCGAGTAAAGTGACACACTATGCCAATCACTCCATAATGATAATGAAGTAAATAAAATAAATTATACAGCCAAGAATCATCTGGGGTCCCGTTATCTAAAACTGACAAGGGTAGTCTATTGGTAGTGCCAATAACCAGCGATGTTCGACAGTGTTTCTTGTCATCGTAATGCGTTTTGAAAAGTCCCGACATCCATTTTCATTGCTCACTTGTTTGACCAAATAGTAGCTTTAAAAATTAATAACAATAATACATACTGCACAAATAAACTTGTAAGTTCACCTATATTATGATAGTAGTTTATAGGATTATAAGACGTCCACTTACTTAGCCAACGCATCATGAACCTCTGCCAGAGATCGATCGTCCGAGGCCAACAGAGCCTCTCTTCGCTTTAGCACTTCCTGTAGCATTCCGAGGCTCTTTTTGACGTTGCCAAGTTTGATCGTTTCTACTGCTTCAGCGTACAAGTCTTGCGATTGAAGAAAGAGCTCGAGCTGCTCCGACACGTCGGCCGTCAGACCGCAACTCGGATCGAGGCACGTGCCAGTGAAGGCCACTCCGTCTTTATCGCAAACCTTCGACGATGCACCGCAAGAGCTACACTTGACAGCCAACTGACACAACTGCTGTCTCTCTTTCGCTTCGTCTCTGCAATGGCAAGACGACGTCAAATTACAACACCACTTTAACACGAAACCTACGCATCATGGATAACAAAACAAGGTTGTCTTTCTGCATTGTAAATCTAGCAGTCGAACAACGACACATTGTTGATCCACTTTCAAACGACAGGGGAATGCCCCAAAAGCGGTCATTGAGGTCGGATAAAACAAACACCAAACGCATGCACAGCATTGGAAATGGCATAACAGATTTGTCCACGAGTAATGTACCTTTTGCAAGCGCCGCAGAGGCAAGTGAAAAAGTAGTTCTTTCGCAGCAGCGTTTGTCGAGCACTGCGCATCATCTGTCCGACATGAGGACCTGCGTCAAATAAAAAAACAGACAAGTTCACAATCCAACCGAGTTCAAAACGGAAGCATATCCAGAGACAGTCTATGCAGGCAGCAATTCTTGCTTACCGTAGCAATGTGTGATCTCTTCACCGGGTGCAAGATTGTGCGTCGCTCGGACAACCATGGCTTCACCAATGAAACTGAAAAACAAACAGAGACACTGTGAATAAAATGGCATCGTGTACACAGCAGAATGACCTGCACTTGACGAACTCAAGCAATAGCAATTTAAAGGGCAGTCTGACCAATGTTGGAATTAGAGCCAATTGACCTCTGCCAGCCACATATGATGACACAAGCAAATGGCTTTTGAAATGCATTGACCCATATTATTGTCTATGATCGTCAATTTCACGGATTGTTAGTCTTGGCTATCAAAATAATCCATTTCAACAAGCGTCTGAAACCACTTCAATCCTAAAATACCACAGGATCATACTTGGACACTTTACTCGGGCAACAACAGCAATCATCAATAACAGGGAAACTTTGAGGTTACCTGACGATGACGTCCGGGTCGCAGGAGTGATTGAGCAACGACGCTGTAGGATATACGGCGACGGCGATGCACTTGAGATCCTTGCGAACGATCGGCGACGGACTCCGACCCACTTCGGAAGCTTCATGTTCTACTTCGTCATCGTCCTCGTTCAGCTCCATGGCAACAAGCCTCGTTATTGAATGGATGTTACACGACAACTGCTGTAGATGGTGCAGCAGCAGATCAGCGAGGAGGTCTTGGTTGAGCATGCTGGGAGTGTGCTCAAAACGAGATTCCTTGGTCAGACATGAGACACTGGAACTGCGGCTTAACTGGGAGGGCTGCACAGGGCGTTGCCATTGGCTGAAGCTCTTCTCACTCTGCGTCCGCGGCAGACAACTCGCGTTGCTAAGCGACTCGGCGTGCGAACTGAGCGAGGCGAACGCCTCCGCAAGAGAGTTGACGTTGCGCTCAACAGAAAGGTTGGGCATGAGCGAAGGTTGCAGCGATGCAGAGCTGTTGTTCAGCAGTTTGCCAAGCGGTCTTTCTTGCTTGATGACCATCGCCATCAGCGATGCAGTCTACGAGAAGAAGTACAACACAATACAACATTAGAAACGATCATTCCAATTGAAAATGACAAGATAGAAGCTACCGGCCAGAAGGGAACGAAAACAAATCTCATCAAATACTTACCAACGACGACGAAGCCAGCGCATCTTGTGGCTGCAGTTCTGCGTTCGTGACCAAATGGAAGACGGAACGATAATCACCTACAAGCGTAAGACGACAATAAGTCAACAACAGATGTCAGGTAGCACCACTTCGTGTACACTCGTCTAACGTACATCATTACAGGTGTGTTATGAGCATGCGTCACAGCTTACCAAGATACTTTGAGCCACTGAAGCCAGCCAACGATTCTGAACGAGAAGAACTAGACGATTGGGCAATCACATCTGAGGAAGAGACAGCAGAAGGATGGAGATAAAACTAAAGCGACGAGCAGCAAACGCATTCAGTAGAATCCAACAAAACAACGATTGACTCTTACCAAATATCGTCTGTGAGTCTGTGTTGAGTAATATGCGCAGTGCAAGATGAGCAGCTGGACCGACGCATTGCAAAAGAGGCCATAGTTGACATTCGCACTCGTGGTACTTTGTCAAGGCTTCTTTGCGGCACTCGTCTGAGCAAAAGCGAACGTCACAACACGTGTTGCATCTACGACAGAAGAAACAACAAACAACCAGTCAATCAATCGATCATCACATCAACTAGCGATCCAGGCCAGGTGAGATCGTCAAAGAGCGCCAGAGCACGCATCTAAAACCGTAGCTGCTAGCATTATTACCAATGCTACGGCTTGACCGCTAAACTAGAGATGGCGAACATACACAATTGCATCAAATCAAAAACTCGTCATTAAAGAATTGATTAGCGTTAACGAAGCAAAAGAATATCAGAAAACTTCGGCTAAGACAAACAGCAAAATCAAGAAGAAGAAACGACAATAGCTTTCGCAAAACAGAACCAATTTGACAAAGCGCAGTCCTAGTGCATACTGATATGCATTGGGACTGTGCATGAGGGAATGCCCCGGGGGGATGCCCACTGCAAGCGTACTGCGTTTCATCAACTTACGGTATGGCAGCGATGGCTGGTTTCAGACAGTGGTAGCAATTCGTGTCGTGGTACTCTTGCAGTAAAACAGACGCGTACGGACGCTCCACGATCAACGCGTCGCCGGCTTTGATCTTGTCCTCAGCCTAAAAAGACGTCACATAAAACATTTACAGTTCATGAACACGCTTAAGAAATCCTTGTCTAGTAAAATAGTACAAGTCCAATATAAGTAAATCTCGTTGATATGTCATTACTTTCATTGTACAAACGCAATGCCACTGTGCTGTAACATTTTGAATGCAAAGCGATGCAACAGAAGGCAGGAGATAAAGATAACCCGTGGACCTTCCAACACAAGTGGTGTTGCTCAAGTGATGGATGTCCTACCTCCAGGAAGCGTCCTTTCTCCTTTGAATGTTTGACGGTCACAAGTCGCGAGCCAAATGCAATGTCATTGTTCTTGTCGATCTTTGGCAAGAGAGGAGGCGACGGCTCGCTGATCTCATTTTGAAACGGCAGAGTAACGCTGTTGAAAACGAGACAGTTAGAACACGACGTCTCACAATGGTCTCATTTATAATGAAGCAAAGCAACAAAGCAAATGATACAGTCAGTCATGGACTTACCAGTGAATCGCTTGCTCGTGTGCCTTCTCGATTTCTTCGCGATTTACTGAGCCCTCCAGAACTTTCGGCAGCTCCTGCACGCCACTTTCCATCAATTTCAAAGAACGGATGAAGCCTGAAGAGATAGAATCGCCAACAATTAATGGCGGACGACAATGAGGAGGTACTGGGGCCCTCAAAAGCTCAATAGAAGAGACATTAAGCGATGTGATTTAGAGGACATTATTCGACGGATTACAACGAAACCTGTCTATAATGGTCACCTTTGGGACATGAAGAAAATAACCCATGAAGACCGGTGATCTTTCTGTCCAGGTTTATTTCTATAGAAAGTGTCATTTTTGGGTGAGGAAGAGTGACCTTTATACACAGGTCACTGCTCTATAGAGGTGGCCGCCAATACAGGTTTGACTGTACAACCTATTTCGATTGTAATACAAGTCGCCCGTGTTCAATCTAATCAATACTTCACTAGCTTTTCCCATATCTTCCACGGTTAAATTGAACAATAGAAGAAAAATATCTCAGTGTAACGAAATGAGAAGACTACAAGGGAAGCTCACATTCCACAGCGTCTTCCATGCTTCCAGCGACGGAGTGGTAATGGCCGATGAAGTACTTGAGCGCCACCAAGTGCTGCGGCGAAGCACCCAACAGGACAGCTTTTGTCGCATCATTCTTACTAAGCTAAAACGATAAACAAGTAAACATCGTAAGATTGTCCACCGCAGAAGAGTAACTATACGCCAGATCAGAGCCGTTTCAACCAGTAGGTACCCAAGACACGTGCTTTAGGCTCTCAGTTTGGATAGGCCCTCTTCAACGACAGTTTCAAACAGTCAATTGTTAAGTATCTACATTGTTTAGAGGGAAATCATCTCTAGAGTGCCACGGAACCGATGCATTCTACTTTGCTAAGTATGAGCGTATCAGCAAATTGTTTTCTGATGGGTCCGGTAATGAAATTGTAACAAAGCTTTGCAAGTTTCACAATATTAAGCCGTACAGGACAGGCCCCTTCCTAAACAGTGCATTAGGCCCATTTGACTCTTGAGACGGCCCTGCGCCAGATAAACAACGACCAACTATTTCTTCTTCTAACGCTTGCCGGCACCATGATGATGTAAGGATGGTGGCGCGTATAACCATTACAAATTTGCAAACGTGCAAACATACAAACTTAATTAGATTATTTTTAGTTTATTAATTAGATTATCAACCGATTATTAATTAAGTTGAAGGAAGGGTACACAGTCGTCATGACAACCTGGTTATTTCAAAACCATCGATGCCAAATGCCAAGGCCAGTTAAAATGGCCAATTACGCCTCGATCGAATTCATTCTATTACTGCATTCAAAGCTATCGTTGTCCTAAGAGCTTTCAATGGTACTCATTCAAAGACTATGATCGATGTGCAAAGACAATAATCGTCAACTTCCAGGTTGTTCTTGGCCGCCAAAAATATCCATAGATCATATATAAAAACAACGTGACTTGAGATCAGCAATAAACAATCTATTTCCGCTGGTATTGTTAACATGAAAGGGCACCTTTATTGGATATTAACTTCATTCTAATCGCAAAGATAGGACATTGATCCCGATTTAATCGTAATTTGCGCTTTCAGGGCATGACAATGCGGCCCTTTCTTTCTTGGCGACTCATGCGAGGCACTCGCCGCATTGCTTTGTGAGGCGCAATGCATAAAGCCAATGTTTGAGCTAGACGACATAGAAATCCGGAGCACAAAGCTGTTCAAATCAGACAACACACACAACAGGATCGGCGGCATTGTTCTTGTTGTGCAGTCGACCATCGTCAAAACAGAAAAGAAGCAAATCTTACATAATCCCCTGGCGTTATGCCTCACAAGTGTGGAGACAGGATTCATCAAGTAATGACGTAATTGCAACTGAGTTTTATGCAGCAGCTCGGGCAGCATCTGCTGATAACCACTACCAGCCGCATGCCTGCAAAGTGTCCCGTGCGCGCGGCTCCTAAAGTGCGTTCACGGGTAAGGGGTGCTGGTGAAGTGCAAGGCATTGAAGCGAGGTTGTATCCCACTGTTCACGATCGTACAGCTTGAATCCGCTCGCTGAAATTAGCGCGTCGCAACGGGATTCTCTTTCAATCGCCCCGTCTCATCGGCAAGTAAACAGCTTGCCTTGCTCCCAAGTGGTTAGATCCATTGCGCCAGGGGAGACGCAATGTTATTGACACACACTAAGGCTTACAAGTACATCTGTTTGTTCAGGATATTGCTGATCAGCTGACTAGAATGTTGTCGACAAGCATGCACAAAATTCTGCAAACGCAGAAGACATAATAACAAACACTAACCTCAAAATGTTTCAATTTGAAGAGAAGGTGAGCGCGCAACGAGTAGCAGGCGATGAGTTTCTTTCGCAAAGATGTCATCTGGTCGCGTCTGAAGTCGACATACAGACCATCTTGGTCGTCGTCTTTGGTAGCGGCGCGAGATGCCTTGTTGCCATGGTGATGGTGTGCAGGGGACGAGCGAGAGAGCAACAAGACATCCTGACAATGGACTTCAGGCACAGAGCAGATGGCCTAAAAACGAATGAAAACACTAGCGTTTTTAAAGCCGACGTTGAAGGCGTGTAGAAACAGAAAGGCACTGCGACTAAGCTGGCAGGAGGATGGGGGCAGCAGACATTCGACAAGCGTTAAAAACTCCAAAGTGTTCCTCACACTGTGGTGCGTCTGATAGAAAGTGACGTCAGGTAAACTACCTCAGGAGGAGGGGGAGTGACGTCAGGTAAACCTTCGGCAACTGAGAGAAAGCGACTACATCAGGAGAGCGGTGATGGAGCAGAAAAGGTAGTCATGTTTGCAAACTCACATCTGACACCGCCTGCAGAGCACGTTGATACTTTCGACTGCGGTAGAATTGTGTTGCCTTTGCCAGGAATAGATGACATCGCTGCAGGCAGGAGGCCAAGTCTTGCAACTGCTGACATCGCTGATCAATTTGCTCGTGAATGTCCCGCAGCAAGTTCTCGACGGCAACGCTGTCCCTAAAAACACACAGAGAAAGCAACGTCAGAGAAAATACCCGAAAATGCGAGAAGGCACAAATATAGAATAAGAACATGATCGGTCACTTCTGCATTGACGTCAATTACCCATGATGTTCTAAATCCGCAGCAGACATGCGACTAATAGATTTGTATTTATAGCAGCACGATTCAATGACCGACCATGATCAGCTGTTTCCGTGCACGTAGCAGCAGCACCACCACCCGTCGACAGTAGCGACCATAAAGTATCTTGTTAGATGCACAACAAGAGAACAGCAGCTAGCGGGTAGGTGCTTCGTCAGAGTGTCATCCAACAACCATGCTATTCCGGACCGTTACAGCTAACCTCCAGTGGCGAACACCGCAGAGCTCAATCCTGGTGCACTCGCGTTATAATTCGCAGTAAAGCAAACCTGACGATCCGCAAAGACGACGGTGTGTGTTTTGTTGGATCAATTATCGCCTGTTTTCTTTTTCAAAACAACGTCATTGGATCAGCCAACGATGGTCTTCTGCAAAGATCATTTGTCCCCAAGGGCAGGAAACAAACGAATGATGTCCACCCACAAACAGAGCAAGAGAACGACAGCTGATCTCAATGTAAACGCACCTAGGACAGCTGGAAACCCCCTCTAGGACAACATGCCAGCAAACACGGTTGTGCAATCCCTTGTCAGCCTGCCTGGCAACAATGCTGATCATCCGTATAAGAAGAGTCAATAATGCATATGCAGCACTATTAGCCAGAGCCCTCTATAAGAAGAGTTGGGACAAGCCGGGAGAATGAGTACTAGCGACGCCATTTTCGTTCCTGAGACTCCAACAAAGCAGCAGCTCGTGAACCGCGGAAACGCTTCTTTTGCTGCACTGTTGTCATCCTCTATGCTCGTTTTGTGCTGATGTTACCGTGTTTGCCAGAAATCAAAGCATACTCAGCTTGGTGGATCAATTGATCAATTTCTAGGACGTTATACAGCAGTAGCAGTGACGTTATTGGACTGGAAAAGCTGTTTATTCATAAGCGGACACAACTCGACTGGTGTTGAGACATTGACAATCGACACCATTGCATACTCATTTCAGAACAGAACGGAAAAATTTAATTCAGGTGGATCTATTTACACGAATGGTTTAATAATATTTACAAATACTCTACTTCTTCACAGCCTCGCGCATTGCCAGTGACCTGGAGGCGTTCGGCTTGCTTGCAGAGGATGCCTCAGACTTGCTTTGCTGAGCAAGAAACGTGTTAATGCGTGTCCTGAAGAAGGTCTTCAACACTCTGCTCTTCGCCAAATGGCAAGCTGGAATGTCAATCTCGCTTGTGATCTCCATCGTAGTATCAACGAGCTTGTCGATGATGTTGGCTGTAGACATAATCATCTTCTCGTTTCGCAAGAACGATTTCTCTGCTGTGTTGAACAGTTGTATGGCTGAAGGTGACAAATGGGTCAGAGCACCTGGGGTGTACTCTCTCAGCTGCGTCAAACTCAAAGAATTACTGGTATAGTCATGTGGGTTCTGCTTTGGATGTTTCCTCAGCGACTCCACACACTCCTGACAGTTTTTGTTTAGCTTTATGAACTGATGCACGGCATATCCGCCAATGTTCTCCATGCCACCCAACTCCAATGCAGTCAGTGGAACGTCGTTGTCTACCTCAACATTGTTCAAGGTGTTGGATTCAAGCGGCTCTTGTGGAATTGATAAGCCCAAGACAGTTGCGCAGTTCTGACTGTCGTCATCCTGGTAAGATCCTGATTTTTTAGAGATGCATTGCGATATTGTTATTGTCCGAAGTGAATTTTTGAATTCCAATGCTGTTGGAACAGGGTTTTTAAATCTTACACTAGAGAACAAATTCTCTAGTGCATCCTGGGTTAGGCGTCCCATTAGCAAGAATTTGTAGCCTTTCTCAAAAAGTAAGCACTTTTGTAGCTGCAAAGCAGATGTTGTCGAAAGGATTACTCCGGCTTGTACCGGCTTCCAGACTGGCTTTTCTTTTGATCCAATTGCAATGTGAGCAAAAAGCTCTATCATGCTTTCCAAGAAAGTGACAACTTTTGCATGATTGTTCATGTCAAAAAGGCTGAGTCCCATAGTTGGCGATCTTGATGTCATCAAGTCAAACCACAGCCCAATTTGTTCACAAAACCAGGCTGTGGTGCATGCTGTTTCCTCCAGAACGCCCTCGTTTACCAGAAGTCTTAGTGCTGCGCCGGTCTGCCTAGATAAAACATTTTTGGCAAATTTCACTTTCATTTTGTTAAAATGACCCAAGTGAATCATGTTGTCATTGATATGGGGTGCAATCTTGAGGCTTTGACTGTTGTCATATGCAAGGAGAGATTTGATATGTTCAATAGTGATGGCATCTGATTTCAGGTCATTGTCATCCACAATTTGTTTCGGCAGATAAATGACTTGGCCTCGTGTCAAATGATTCCTTAAGTTTTTTAATACATGAGGCACGTCTGGCATAAAAGTTAATTGCTCATCAGGGAGAACAGGGTGTTGGCATGAATTTTTTATATCGACTTTGGACTTTTGTTCTTGAGCACTATTCACTCTCTTGCAGGATATCCCAAAGATTTTCATGACGGCCAAATTGTGGCCTCCCATGTCCATTGTGGCATTCAAGACTCTCAGTCCAACTCGACAAGCTCTGGACACTGTCTCAATTATGAATTGGTGGACTTCATCTGCTGAGAAGGACCCACCTGTAAAAAAGTATGCTACTACTTGTTTCCATCTCGTTGTCAAGCCGCACAACATGAAAACCAATGCATGACTTGCCATCACGCCGGCCATTGACTTGCTGTTGCTGCCACTTAATGTGCATTGTCCTATTACGGAGCCTGATCTCATGTCGAGATCAAACGATGGACTTATTGCCATCTCATCCATCAAGAAGACGCAATCTTTTTCTTGTTCCTCCATTGATGTCACCTTCAATGAGAAGGTTGATGTCAGCTGACAAGCACCATAAAATCTTCTGCATAGTATTTATTTATAACATCTATTTGTGGCATTCAAATAGTTTATTTATCAAATATCTATTTATAAGTTTAATGTGGCATGTACTTATATCATTTATCTGTATGCATTTTGACTGGGCTACTGTACCTTCTGTGAAAGTGCAAGAAACACTTCAGGTATTAAACCTGGGGAAAACGTGATGTGTTCCATTCGTCGGTTTAATGTTCTGATGGACGGCAGTGGAAAGCCCAAGCTAAGAAGTGTGTTGTAGCCGGTTGGACCACAGGCGTAGCGGATCTGTAGTGCCTTCTCGACTGTGCTATCTGTCCAGAGAACTAGAACCAAAAGTGGTACACATCTTAGATGTCAGTTGTATTAAATTGGTGTAATGATTAAACATGTCTTATGAGTCACCTCGTGAAGCTCCTTGCTTTTTTGAAAGGAATGATAATTGGTCTTCATTAAATATACCAGCCAAGTTGTCTTCTAAGTTGTTATGCCGTACTATTGCCCTGGAGAGCTCACGTTTTGCTATAGTGCAATCGTTGCAGCTCTGTCCATCGCGTGGAGCATTATCAACTGGTGAATGACAACTCAAAGGCGCCTCATCACCGCAGCTTATGTCCATCTGGTCAAGCTCTTCATCTGGCTTCGTTGTGTCTAGCAATTCTTGGTAGCCTGGTGTGGGGATTCGAATGTTAGCAAATGTATGTATCATGAAACAAGCATTGTTTTGCTCGTTGAGGTCTTAATTTGAGGACTGAAAATTGCAGGTTATGTACTGTACCTTCAAATGGCTCTGTATACCGTTTTGTTGGGCTTCTTCGTCGGTTCACAGGTTTTCGATGGGCAAAAATCGTTGGAATCGCGTTCGGCTTCAGCTTTTTCCCTTCGAATTTTGGCTCAAATTGATTGTCTTCAAAGTGAGCCTTGGGGAAACGATTAATTTATTTTACGGAATTTGTGGTGTGGGAATGTCATGCAAAAAAGTGGAACGAATTAGTGTTGCACGTTTACCTCACAAAGCTTCCCTGGGAAGCGCGGATCGAAGTTTTCTCGCCTTATTTTTGCCAGCCAAATCTTCCTACGCTCGGTATTACGCTGTCCAGATGGAATGTTGAACATTTTAAAGCCATGTTCTGACCTATTGTCGCAGCTAAAAGCGCAGCACAACACCATGATCGAAAGAGAGCGAAAATGGTATGAGAGCACACGAGGTTTGCGTTGTTTTCTTAGGAACGAAAATGGCGGGAGTTTACCACGTGATACGGATTATCCAATGAGAGGGCGGGAATC
>OFHS01000876.1:11302-23823 GCA_900245855.1 Calvadosia cruxmelitensis
TAATATTAAGATTTATCGTTTCGACTATTTTATTCTTGAGAGATTTACCATGGTCTGTTGCTTAGGGATGGTTTATGAATCGACAAGACTTTGTTTGAAGGACAGTTGTATTTCCATATAGTTGAAGAACTCTGATTAAATTAACTCTGCTCATCTAGAAAAACATTATGTAATAAACTCATACAACATTTCCAGAGCAATCATTTCATTCAGAAAAGCGGAGCAGAGTCATACCTGATGGTATTGAATTATCCAGTATGGAGTCCTTCCCCTTGGTTTGATAGCTCTCCGGTATACTGTAATGCAGGCTTTAATTCGGATGGTGGTGTCAAAAAGGATTGGATCTGCTCCGTGATAAAGCTTATATTAGCTTATCCGATATGCAGATTATATGATGATGATGATCATCTACTATCAACATTTGAAACTTGTGTGTTCATGTGTAACGTGGTATGAGTCACTGCAGTAACTTGTTGATATAATGTTAGTTTAATGCCTAATATTGCCTTTGTATTGTTAAGATGCACAATTTAATCATGAATAATGTAAGCTGCAAGGATGTCCAATGTGTGTTGTGCAACATTGAAAGTGTTTTCGTGTCAAGTGGCACTAAAGACCCATATTAATATGGAATAGCAAGTCGGAGAAAACGCATCAGATGCTGAACACTGACTGAGTCTGGACTGATTCATATGGCATGAGTTCCTCAAACGTAATACAGGCTCACGTGAAACGAGGCAACAGTTGAAGCAAGTCCTATTTCGAAATACGGTACAGTCAAACCTGTATTAGCGGTCACCTCTATAGAGCAGCCACCTGTGTGTATTAAGGCCACTCTTCATAAATCCAAAATGATACTTTCTATAGAAATCCAACTAGACAGAAAGGCCACCTGTCTATAAAGGTCATTATTCTGAGATCCCAGAGGTGACCTTTATAGACAGGTTTCACTGTATTCAAAACTAAACCACTAGGTTACTAAATACTATACTTCATCTGCAAGTATAGTAGATTGCATCATTTTCTCTATAACCATTTGTCATTCTGCATACATCTGTAGAGGGAAAAGGAGGTCCTACACTTACTGGACCACACCCACCCAGTCTGATGACGATTTCTTCAGTCAAAGCACTCGGCTCTGAAATGGCAAGGTGGGCATAATCTTTTGAAAGACCTTATTCCTTTTCATAATAATATATAATGGTATATAATATCATAATATTATTTGTCCCAATCTAATCTGATCTTGATATATAATTTTGCCTAAACTGGGAAATTGTTGTTTCCGATATAGTTTGATATCAACGGTACTTTATTATACTTATGTCATTTGATGTTATTTATTAATAAGAAAATTTGATATAATTATCCAATACAACTACAGTGAAACCTGTCTATAATGGTCACCTCTGGAACCTAAGGAAAATGACCTTTATAGACAGGTGGCCTTTCTGTCCAGGTCAATTTCAAAAGAAAGTGTCACTTTGGGGTTATGAAGGGTGGCCTTTATACACAGGTGGCTGCTCTATAGAGGTGGCCGCTAATATAGGTTTGACTGTAGTAAAGTAAGCAGCTGTATGTGCTATGAGTGGCTATACGTGCTATCCTGGAATGGCTTGAGCTTTATTATGTAAAGCTTTTGGGTTTCCATGCTGGAATTTACAGGCACGTTTCTGTTAAGAAGTAAAAAGAAATTAGCATTCTAGAATTGATCTTAAACTAAGCCTACATCAGAATGAAATAGAGGTCGCAGGAGCGCAGTGAACCTTATCGTGGATGTATTGGCATGCAGTCAATACATAATTAATAGCAACTGAAGTGCAGAAATACACTACCGTGTAACCCTGTTAATATCACGTCCGTTAATATCACAACCCCCTTAATATCACTTCAGCTTGAGAACCAAGCTCCTCAAGCTGACTAATGCATATTGTATGTTGTGGACCCCACAGAAGACGATTCATTGACTTATTGGGTTTCATTTCAGGTGTAGGGTATGAATTTAAAACATATGTTATACTATAAAAGGCACAATATCTATTAAAATACCATGGCATATGTTAACGTTACTCCGACTCTTTAGAAGCCGGTCGACATTAGGAAGACCTCATAATGTTTGATAGATTACATCTCAACTTCTCCGTTCAATTTTGAACCTTAGGACATTAATTCTGCAATTTATTTTGTGCATGCAGTTTTGTTCTCGAATTTGCAATAGGACAACATCAATGTGTCATGGCAATGACCTTGGACTTCTGTGAACAACCATAATTATGATACATTGCTGAGACCATGAGTTGAGGCACAAAAGATTTTCTTGATAGCCGCATGCCTAAATAAAATAATAATCACGAACAACATCATTCACTTCTATAGTGGTTGTATAAACCTAGGCCTACATAGTCACATAAATTACCCCAATTACAAAAAAATAAATTACTAGCGGGGCTGGGCGGACAGTATTTTCAGTTTTACGTAGAGAAAACAGGAAAGGACTGACGGTTGATTGGGTGAAAACAATGGGGCGCAGACCACATTACCCTCTGTGCCCCCTTTCTTCAACTATACCGCATTTTTTATCCACTGCTGACAGTATTTTAATTTAGGAGTGAATTTACTTTTGGTTACCAATATTAATATGGAATAATATATACTGGTGAATAGACAGTAGAAGTAGTGCATTTAAAATAGCACACAGATTGTCAGATGTATAGATATTTTTTTAGAGAAATTGATATAAAATAATACAGGAAGCAGATAGGCAGAGGAAACGGAGTAAGACTATTATAGGATTAGTTTTCATGATTTTATACCTCCACTTGTCATGAGCAAGGGGGCTGGGTTTCCACAGCAAGTTTTCTTCATGTGTCGTCATAGTGGTGCGGCGCGTCTATAAATGTTCCCGAACTAAATAGCTTTGAGAAGTTCGTCACCAGAAGCTTCAAAGAGAGAAGTTTTTATAAGGCGTCGCTAGCACTTGATCACTGTAATTAGATCTTTTGTAAACACCATGTATTTGGTATATTGGATAATACATATCATTGGTGAAACTTTCGTTGTCATTGTGAATCTGCCCAAAAATTTGCCCTATTAAATTAAATTGAACTGAATTGGCGGACAGCTACGAATATCGGTCACGTGGGCACAATGACGATGCCAACGGGAAAACCCAAAAGTGGTCGCATCACGAACGCGAAATGCTGGCGTTACATAGCAGAAGAAGAGGCGAGATGCGTTGCGAATTGTAGCCGAAGCTTCGCACTACCTCATAGCTGCAAGCAGAAGGAGGGGGACGAAAGCGGTGGAGAGAAGAAGCACCACAAGGAAGGCCTGCTTCGAAAGAAGACGGCGCGTTCCGATTGGCTGCCATTGTGTAACGGAGGAAATCTATTGGCTGGCGTGTAGATTCAAATACACAGACAAACTCACAAACAAACTCACACACAAACACACAGACACCACACGGCGTTTATTATTATAGGATGATGCTTAATATCTATTGCTAAGCAAAACAGAATAAAAGATAGAAGAATACAGCAAGGATAACAACAATCCATACATAAACAGACGAGATGATTGATCTGGAGTCTTCGGGAATGCTTCTTGTCTTGTTTGCTGTGAATGTCAAATGTTCTGTTTTGCATACAATTTGACGAGCCCCAGACCAACTGTTGGGGCCAAACAGACGATACTGAGAGGGGATACACGGCCCGAAGTACCAGCACAGCCACAAACGGGGGTCAAAACAAAGTAATGACCAAAACCGAGGAAGACAGCCAATCATGTTTGCCAAGTCGTCCATGTAGCTGATATAATTCACTTGAATTGTATGACGGGGTGATTCATAATAGGATTCCTGCATTTGCTGTTTATTCTGAACAATTTCAGCTACCATTTCTTCTTGTGACGGCAATGTGCACTGTTTCAGGAAAACCTTTAAAGCAACACGGCATTGCATCTCTGCTACTGGTATTGTCGAACCCAGTGGTTGAACAAATCCAATTAGAGCAAGAGACGGGTGCTTGAGGGTAGTTGGGAAAATGTACTTGTAGCAAGGCAACTGGTTCTGTTCCACCTTTAGTATTCTATCATCGATAAATGGGAAACCAAATTGAAACCCTGTGCTGTAAATAATGCTGTCCACATCATCCACAGAACTCCCATCTTCGAAAACAACTTTGTGTTCACATATTTCCTTGACATTTGGCTTTACACTTATTTGCCCATTTAACATTGCTCGCGGTAAATCTTCATTGACCATTGGATGTTGTGCAAACAGGTCATGGCTTGGTTTTAACCCATACTTGACGTGGTCTATTCGTCTATTTATCAGGGAGAAAGCCTGCTTCCGTCGTATTATATTAGGAATGCAGTAATGTAGAAAACGGCGATTCATGAATTTGTCGCGAGGGTAGCCCTTGATATATCGTGACCACACCCATGCACCTCTTCTTGTGCTCAGATAAACATTCTTGGCATAGCGACTTAGATCTACTGCGATATCTCCACCAGAATTCCCCACTCCAACAACAAGCACATTTTTATCCTCTAATTCTTTGGCATCTCTATACTGCTTGCTGTGCATTTGCTTCCCTTTGAATATGCTCATGCCGGGATATGACGGATAGTTCATTTTCCAATGATGACCAGAGCACACAAGAACAGCATCAAAGCATTCTGTCACTTGACTTGTGATTTCCTTACCGCACTGCTGGTGTGTAACCGTCCATTTGCCGCTTTCTTTGTAATCATTAGCGCAAATAACAGAGATGATATTTGTGCTGAACTTGATGTGAGATAGCAGGTTGAATGTTTCAGCATAGCTGCGTGCATATTCCATGACTTTAGAATTGTGCATAAATAATGGGAAATGAGACGGGACTGGAAAGTCGCTGAGTGACATCATGTCTCTGCTGCTATTGATAACAGTCGAGTGGCACACTGAACCTTTGTCTCCGCCTAGCACAAGAATACAATCAAGCAAATTAAATGAAGAATATTGGAATGCCACACATGAAAAGCAGGAAACACGGGCAGGTCTAAAACACGGAAACACGGAAAAATTTACGGAAAAAATCCGGAAAAATCAAGAAAGAGGTTCATTGTTTGTCAAATCAACGAAAAGAGGTTGCCGTTGAGGAACTTATCGCTGTGAGCGGCTGAAACTTAATGTGCAGTGAAAGCAAAAATCAAACTGCATATTGAGCGCATCGAGCGCACAAACAAAACAAACAAGTGAGTCCGATCCCGATTTCACGCTGTTTTTCTCAGGATTCAAATTTTCTCTGTTAAGCAGCTTTACAGAAATAATTATAAAAATAATGCGAGATTTCAACTGATTTGGCTTTGACTTTAGAAATCTGGCTGCCTTCAAGAATTGATCCTCGTGTTGCAAAAATCAACATTTTCGTAAACCGGCTTTGAGACATTGGCGACATCAAAACCAAACTTTACAACACAAAACACATCTAAAATTAATAAATTATTAACACTGAACCCCACTCTGTGTGCTGTGTGTGATCGCAGAATATTTCTGTGATGCTGACTGATATTGATGAGGGAGATCAGATCCTTCATTAAAACAAAATTTCTGTGCACTGTCAACAATCACGCTTGGTCACGACTTCCATCGTTCTCGAGCAACAACTTCCTTGCTCTTGTTGATCCATGGAGTTTCTGAAACAGATTCAAAGATGTCACTCCTGCATCTGTAAGCTGTTTTACATGGATCTCTGTGATATTCGTCATCAAAGAGTAGAGTCTTTGACGCTTCGAGTGCCTTGCTCAACTGACTCAGTTTCACTGCACTTCACGTTTCAGCCGCTCACAGCGATAAATTCCTCAACGGCAACCTCTTTCCGTTGATTTGACAAACAATAAACCTCGTTCTTGTTTTTCCGGATTTTTTCCCGTAAATGTTTCTGTGTTTCAGACCTGCCCAGCAAACACAGTACAGTGAAACCCAAACCTGTCAAAAACGGTCACCTCTAGGACTTGAGGAAAATGACCTTTCTTTCCAGGTTGATTTCTATAGAAAATATCATTTTGGGGTTATGAAGAGTGGCCTATATACACAGGTGGTTGCTCTATAGAGGTGGCTGCTAATGCAGGTTTGAGTGTAATATGCTGGGTGACAGATTACAAGCTAGTTTATTATCATGATTCAATAGGCTATACTGAATGCCTAACAAACAACGTCAGTATCGGATTTAAAGGTTAAACCATTAAAGGGGGTAGAGAGTGTTCTGGCCCCAATGAGGTCCTCCAACCGTTCTTCAGGGTGTACAGAAATGCATTGGCCTCTTGCATTTTTCTCGATCCGCTAAGTACTGATCACAATGTAAAAAAATGAAAAAGTACTGAAATGGGTGCACTGAAGAGACCATCCCCCATATGCAAAGACCTCGCGCCAGGCCGGAAAGTGCCTGCGAGCGCGCACCGGGGTGGCACATGCCGCGCTGGCTTGTGCTTACAGGCGTGAGCTCCCTTGTATGCAGAGTCGTGAGAGCCATGGCGGCTGGTGGTTGGGAATGCCCTTTTCAGATCACAGCAGGAAACGTCATTTCAATCCTTTGTTCTGGGTGCTCGTGGAAGTTAGCACATCAACAAATGCGGAAGAACAACATTGCAAGATTGCTCCGATACGAAGTGCATTCATTGTGGTCTCTCAAATTGGACCGTGAACAGCTGCATACTCCGACTCTTGCAGAGAATAAAAGTTTATCTTCCACTATCTGCCAGAAAGATAGTGGATGATTTGTTGCATCCTGGCTGTTTCGCGTCGTGCGAGGCATAGCAATGGAACGAATGGTTGCAGCAACTGTTGCAAAGTTCTTCTAATAAAGCGTGACTAGCAAGCTAGCAAGCAATAGCAAGAATGGCAAACCACTGCTAGCCTCGTTCTTACTATAGACACTATGTACCTGGTATGTTAGACTACTCATTGCCTAGCTGAGAGGCTAGCCTCGATTCTATCCTCGCTGCCTGCTGGCTATGGTTAGAGTTTAACCTTACCTAAATTCCATTTAGCAACATAAAGACTTTTTACAATGCTTACATATCGCCTCACTTGGACTACTGCTGCTGTATTTGGGGAAGCAGCCCATATGTCCAGAAGTTGGAAGTACTCAAAAAGAGAGCTGCTCGAATTATCACTGACAGCCCAATACGGACACCGAGCAATTCGTTATTTAGATCATTACGTTGGATGCCCCTGAAAGCCAGAATTAACTACCGTCGTGCAACGCTTGTTTACAAATGCCTCCATAAACTCACACCTGCCTAAATCCGGGTTTCCACTAGGCGGATTCATCCGCGCGCACGCTTTTTGCGCGCGTTGACGTCATTCTGGGCATGCGCAGTTGAAAAATGTTAATCCGCCAAGCGCAGCAAGTGCACGGATCTGTCCGCCAGAAAAGTAGAACTGAGTTCTACTTTTCAGGCGGATCGCGCGGATTCTTGTGGCGGAATAGCATTCGAGTATTGTTTTCGTCGTCACGGCGAGGCGCGCAAGATGTCAAACTCATCTGAGAGTCAGATCGATTCGAAGCCTTGCTTCGGCAACTTGCGTCTTCTGTGAGCAGTCAAAGTCTATTGCCATCCGAGGATTTGTCGCTATCAGTTGTGAGTTAGAACATTCCGACAGTCGTACTACCGGGTGGAAGCAACACTAGTGGGGCTAGCACGGTGTCCCTTCCAACAGCGACAGTGTCAGCTAGCCCATCACCTCCTCCGGCCGACATCGTCCAAGAGAAAGTGATCGAGTTTGATGTCGAAAATTTCGTCGAAGAGATACACCAGCTGCCCTGTACATGGAATACGTAATGCAACCAGCATATTATGACTCCCTTCGCCTTGTTGTCTTCGTTATTTTCTCCACCGAAAGCAGTTCAAGCTCGTATTTTCTAGCCTCAAAACATTTATTTGCAATCCGCTCAAAATTTTGCGCGTACAGTGGAAATGCTTATTGGCGTGCGCGCGGATCCCATCTGTGTGCGCAAAAAGCGTGCGCGCGGATGAATCCGCCTAGTGGAAACCCGGCTTAATTGAATAATTTATTCACAAAGAAGTCTGCCGAACACAGCCGATCTACCAGGAGCATTACCAACGAGGAGCTCAATGTTCCCTTCAGTAGAACGACTCTGGGTCAGCATCGACTGTCCATAGTTGGCGCCAAACTATGGAACGCTCTCCCACGAGAGTTAAGAGACTCACCTAATGTGCAGGCTTTTAAATCACGCTACGTACAATTTTATTTTGATGGCAAGTTGTAAATTACGTAAAACGCTTATAATCTTAACATACAATTAGCCACATTGCCACGATTCTTAATTTTAATTTTCAATTATCTTATTATTCCTTTTCAGTAATCCATTGCCTTTTGTATACTGTTTAAATGTGAGGGCCCCAGGTTAGACAAGTCCATGTGACTTACTGGTTTACCCTCCTTAAATACATGGAATGAATGAATGAATGAACAGCTTTTACTCGTTACTTTTGGATGGAAAGAAGCTAGTATACCTGGAAAAGCATGCCGTGTTCAATTATAGTTGTTTGTGTTCGATAGGATGACGAAAACAGTGGCGATTTACCTTTCAAAGTTCTCCTATTTTTCATCGCCGTATTATTATCTTGCTGATGGCGCTATTGCCGTGTTTCATATTGATTCTTTATTCTAAACCATTCGAAGATATCATTGAATGCATTTATCTCATTTTGACATTGCTGTGGAGAGAGAAAGTCTTGTCAAGAACCGACAACACAAGTCACCGTTTTGTGGTAGGCACGTGCTAGCGAAGCGCGATTTAGCTACAAAAAGTACACATTGTGAATGCACAATTTTTCTCACTCTCTGTTATCTAAACTTGACAAAACTGCAAACGGTTGCCAGGAGATCATTAACCTCACTCGTGTTCAATTAAGAAGTCGATATATTGGCAAAGCGTTGAGAAAATTGAGGTTTAAAATTCTCGCGGACTGCTCTTGAGCTGTCCGCCACTTTCTGGGTGGCGCGAGCTCTCTGTCGGGCTGGCGCCGGCTGTTGCGAGCTGACACCTCGACTTAGCATACCACTACACGCCCCATTTTCCATCTCAGGCGCGTGCTAGGGAACTTTCCCTCAGGTGCGAGGGTGGTGCGAGGTCTTTGCATATGGGGGCATAACTATTAGTAGGGTCCTCCTGATCGAGCTCCTGACTACATAAGAATTACCCAAACTAAAGAAATTCATCAAACTTCAGATATTTCGATTGTCAGTAGTTTTTAGTAGGCCTGTGTTTCAATATTTTTCAGTAGCACAAGAAATTCTGCAGCCTATCCACAGCTTCTTAGAAGTGTGATGATTCATGGCTGCATGATGTGTGTCAATATAAGTTGCTGCAAAATTAACACCAGAACTGCAGTCTGCAGACTGCAGAGCCAGAGTTCAATTTGGTGGGCAGTGATTAGGCCTACATGAATAGGCCTACACACTGAGTGGATGTTTACATGACTTTAAATGTAGCAGTAGCCCTAGAGATTAGGCCTACGAGACGTCGGTGGACGGTGGTATTATTTTAAGCTATCTTAGGTCTGTGTTCATGACCAACCCACCTTCAGTGTATCTCCATACGCCCCCGATATCATTGTCCCTTTCGAAGCAAACAACTTCGACGTTTTCATCAAGACAACACTTCGTGGCAGCAAGACCGCTAAATCCAGCTCCAATGACAGCAACTCTCATCCTCAGACATCTGTCATGAAGCAATTATCTGCGATTGAGAAGGGACAAAATGGGTCTTCTAAGCTCTTGCTCAGTTCTAAATTTTGCATTGACGTCTTGCTCTTCATAGTAGTTATTACTGAGGACGCAAACCCTATGACGGAAAGATAAAAGGCAAAAGCGAACGACTAAATGACAATGACATGATACAGACCCATAAACAGACCACACAAAACAAATGGCAGCCATGTTCAGTCATAGTCATAGCCATGGTCACAACAAAGGTCACCGTCTCACAAAAAGGCACCTACTGTAGAGCACAGAGGGGCGTAGCCAAGATTCTGGGCTCGCCCAACTTAAGATCATATTCTAAAAGACCCAAAATGCCTTATAGCTTTGCAAATACAGATGAACAAACTAATTATCACTTCGCACAATGCCACCTAATTGCTTTAGTGTTTTATCAACATTCCGTGAGCGATTTCCACAGCACTATAGGACTGCTACAGTAGAACCACAGTACAATTCAGTACAGTACAATTCAGTACAGTACAATATTTAAATTATTAATATTTCATATAAACTTAGGGGCTGTACCAACCCTGTGCTGTGGTCTTGCGGTTAGGTTGTCTGGGTACAAGGGAGACAAGCTATTGGCTTATTGGGTTACCATCATGAAACAACGATACCTTCACATCGTACAATGCTCGAGCGGCGACAGTTTTGGAATAGCAAAAGTTTGAGCTATTGAGAATGCGTCTTTCATCTGATGCTTTCCTTTGTTAATTGTGCTGTGGACTGGCACAGCATTTTACGAGTTTCTTTAAGAAAATGAGTAGGAACTTGTAGCAACCGTAAAGTATAAGGTGCAATTTTTGAAATGAAATACTCCGGCTGTTGAGTCTTCAAGTTGAAGCCAATTGATAATAATGATAATAATCAGTTGTTATAGAGCTCATAGCAACTGATGATTTGAATTTCACTTTTAATCACCACTTCTTAAAATCTTACATGTGGGAAAGTAATCATTAGCACTTCTAATTAGTTTTATTTCAGTAGCTGTAATCAATTACTTTATGTGCATGTGCTCTAACAGGAATGGTGATCAATTGCTATCTGATTTGATTAAATGTAGTTGATTACACAAATAGTAGTACTTTTACAGCTGTGGTTATAACAATGCCTTCCTTGTTGCAGGCGTTTTAGAAATCGTCATATGGAACGACGGGTCAGGCCTTCCCCAGGGTACAAAGAGAGGTAAAAGGGCACAAGATTCGACGCTGCCTGGCGTGCACCTTGAAGGAAATCTACATCACGGGAGCCTTTGATGCAACAGACGATCTCGCATTGCATATATATATATATTATCAAATAATATATTCCTGATGGAAACCTTGTTAAACGTAGTTCCTTTTCAGGCCAGGCGAAATCCGGCATTTGCTTTTAGTATACGGGCAGAACAGACAGCGCCAGAAGTCAAACCCAGTTTGAGACACTGTAATCCCCTGTGGAATCGAGGGGCCAAGTCCCAAAAATGTTTACTGTTTCTGCCTTTCAAGACCTCTTAAATGAAAAGAAAGGACGGGTGTTATAAATAGATCACAGCTAGGAAATTATGTTAGTTGAAGCAATGTTCTTCCTCTGAGATTAATTTAGGCACTTCTAACATTGAAAGATTCATTGCAAGTGTTTACATATGTTCTTTTCTGTATAATAGTGTGACAGACTGACAGGTCAATGTTGTCTGGCGAACACTTAAAAGCTCGGATTGATGTTGCCGTAGCAGAGTCCTCTGGTAACGAATTCCACCAAGGGATGACACTGTTCGCAAATTGTTGTTTAGCAGAATCCACTTTGCAAAGTGTGAGGGGTCTAATTTTAAGATGGTGTCCTCGAAGTGAGTACTTGGTCTCTTCATACTTTGCAAATACTTCCATGTCTAAATCTACAAGATTGTTAAACATCGTATGTAGGTCGCTTTTCAACCGTCTCAACTCCAATGATTCTATATCCCAAATGGCTAGTCTCTCTTTGTATGACTTATCGTATTGTCAGTAAAGTACGTGTTTCCTGGGAGAGTCCTGATTTCTTTGTCAAGAACTTAATCTTAAATCTCTTGAACTAAGAGGAGTCAAGTTTGATTTGCATATGGTGTATATAATTTTAAACAATCTGGTTGATCTACCAATGGATGACTTATTTACATACGACGTCACTTGAGCAAGTACGCCATGCGTGGTCATTCTATGAAGCTAAATAACATCCTAGTCCGTGCAAATGCAAATAATTTTATCAAGGACTTCTTTTGCTCCCGTGTGGTCCCATGGTGGAACGATCTACCTGATGATGTTGTCACTGCTCTAACACCGTCTTATTTCAAATGTCGTTTAGGCAAGATATATTTAGTAAAAATTGCAAACTTCTATTGGCTGTGTGTAAGTGATATATAAAGCAGTATCTCCTACCTGAACATATTAAAATCAACTTTAGGAACATTAGAAATAGCTGGTCCGACCTGCTACACAGTGGCGTAGCCAGCTTTTAATTTTGGAGGGGCAAACCGTTGCTCAACAGCCGCGAAGCGGCTTCCCATCGACCCCGCCGGAGGCGAACATTTTTTGGGGGATTGGTGTACCTGCAAGAACACGTTAGAGTTTTCTGCAGAAGTGCAGTTTCGAATCCAGTAAATAAATTTGTATAGATTCCTGATTCACTCACAGTAAGACAGTAATATTCATATTACAGAAAAGAGTTACCCTCACCCCCAACTAGTTTCTCATCGGATTTCGCCTTGTTTAATTTATGACTTGAAAGAGTATTG
>OFHS01000876.1:23850-33918 GCA_900245855.1 Calvadosia cruxmelitensis
GGCTACGCCACTGCTGCTACACCGATTCAGGCAGCGTCGAATGCTTCGCATTGTTTCTCAACTCAGCTTCGGCACCCAAGAGACTGAAACTGATCCTTTTATTCGAACCATTCGAACGCAACGCTTCTCAAAAGCAAGTAAGGCAAATTGAAGGTGCCCATTCCACCGCAATAATTGCATCAAACTTGCAGAAAACATAGCTCTGTTTCAAGATGACCTTTTCAAAAACGGCTCCGTTAGATTCTTTCTGCACCAATTTGCATCGTTCAACTTTGACCTGGTTTAGCGTTCGAGCTGTGAGAAGTGTTTCGTAAACCGTGTACAACCAAAGCCGTGTTGTTACCCAGAGCTAGTCAAACCCACACTTGCTAAAGAGTAGCATTTGCCTGATTTTGATCTCACAGACAGACAAACAAACATACAGACAGACGTTTGTGGAATATAGATATATAGATGAATTTAACGTCAAAGCAGAAGGCATCTTTGCATATTTTTGCACGGCATCCGGACATTGATGTGATATGTGTAATCTGCAAATGGACATTTCCACACTGTTTGATATTGTTGCAATTGGACGAAGCGCAGTCCCAATGCATGACGGGATACAAATGTTTTCATGCACGTGGTTTTGAACTGAAATCAACAACTTTGACAACCAAGAAAAATCCCTGAAACCGACAATCATTGACAAGAGTATACGGCTGATTGCATTGCAAACAAAGTGTATTCCTGGCGTCTTCACCTGTGGCAGAGGTCAATTCACTTCACAGTATATATACCGAAGTGCATTGGGCCTGCGCATGACGGATTAATCACTACAAAAGTAATGTCTTAATAGCGATTAAACGGTAGTGGTCACATAACATTTTTCTATTCCGCGACTAGGCATCATTTATACAAGCCTTGCTATTATTTCAGTTCATTTGGAACGAACAAACATTCAAAGGAACTCCAGTGTATATCAACACGCAGCTATGAAATAGTGTTACAAAAGATGTTCAATACTTGGCTTCAGCAAGTAGGCTTTCGTAATGAGGCATATAATTGTGCTGTTGATTAATAAACTGCGCAATGATAATGCGCGAGAAGGGAGTACAGCCAAACCTGTGGCCACCTCTATAGTGCCGTCACCTATGTATAAAGGCCACCCTTTTCACAACCCCAAAATAGGCCGTGGGCCACACAGCAAAAGAGAGACTAGAAAAGCAGTTTCGCTATACACCTCCGCGGAATAGAATTTTTCAGTCCGGATGGCTTTGCTTAGGTGCAAGGACTCTCCAAAAAAGTTCCCCTCAATTCTGTTTGAGTCCTTGCACCTAAGCAAAGCCATTCGGACCGAAAAATTCTGTTCCGCGGAGGTGTATAGCGAAACGTAACAATATCGCCATGCGGCCCACGGCCTAAAATGACACATTCCATAAAATCAACCTGGACAGAAAGACCACCTGTCTATAAAGGTCATTTTCCTCAGGTCCCACAGGTGACCTTGACAGACAGGTTTCACTGTACTTGAAAAATCAAACATACAAAAGACCTTACTTGAACTGCGGTGTATCTAGCTGTTGCTGTACGCTGTACTCGTCGAGAACTTTCATTGAATCAGTGTTGTTTGATTTTTCAATTTTACTTTCTGTGCGCCACAAGAGTTGGAAATGTAACTTTTCTGTCTGGCTTTGCTTCGCGGAACGGGGCAGGATGCAATTGGAATAATAATGGGTTCTATCTACGTTTGCGGTCGACCATTTTTAATGTGCAATTAGTGTAGGAGACCACTTAACTTTGCTTTTTGGAACGCGACTGTCTGGGCTACATTCTGACTCACAGAGAAACATTTCTGCCTGATGATCATTATCGTAATTACTGTACAGTACATATTATGATGATGAAATTTAATTCTCATATTTTGATACAAAGCCATTTAATATCTACTGAATTTGGATTTTTTATACGCGTAGGCGTGTAACTCGGCACTTATTCACTAAAACCATAGACTTTACACAACTGTATGTGAGTAGTGTACAGTATGTCTATGACTGAAACTTACTACTGTATACATTATGTCATGGACCTCGCTTCTATGCATTGTGGATCCATTGATCTTCTGTCAGAGCAAATTCTAGAGGCGAATAGCAAAGGATACAAAGATGGCGGATGAAGCAAACGAAAGAAAATTGCTGCTGAAAGCTTGGGAAGAAAACTGGAGCAACAAAAGGCTTACGAAAGCATGGAGAACAGATTTAAAACTAGACAGCAAGCATCCTTCGTCAATTAAAAAGCCTTGTTTGACCGGTAAGTTGTTTTACTCAGCCTGGGCTGAATTTATTACAAACCCTGCTGGAAAGTTTGTAGGTTACGCCGAAGATCTTCGGCGACGGCGTGGAGCTTGCCTGTAATTTGGTATTTGGCGTGGCGCAGCCAAGGAAATCTGAAGAACTTGGTACTGAACACTGTTAGAAATCCTTCATTTTGGCGTGGCGCAAGCTTGGAGCAGCACTGCCTGGCGTAATCTTCGGCGTACGAAAAACGAACTTTCCAGTAAGGTACAAGCATGCATGAAAGCCAGTCTGCAGACTGCAGACTGCAGATAAAGATGTCAGCCTGGAGGCAGGCCTGGCTAGGCCCAGACCACTGCCAGTCTTGTCTGACTTCGCGTTTCCAATTGCCATTATTTCCAGTCTCTCAGATTGCCAAACTGGAAGACTCCAGCCTCCAGGGTGGGTAGGAACAAAAAAGAGGTCTATAATCAGATCCCCTAAGGCCCTACCTACCATAGCAGCATAGCTGCACTGACTGACGCAAGTTCCTAGCTGGCACTGCAGTTAAGAACATGTTCACACTTCACAATGGTAAAATCAATGCTGATTATATCATTTAATATCGATAATAATTCAAGAAATGAGTCGAATCAGCGTCTGGAGAGCTTTCTTCTGCTAAATCTATTTGAGTGACTATTGTAACACACGTAGTCAAAGTTACGAACGCAAATGTGTTTCCTTCTGCTGCAAGACCAGACATGGCGCGAAAGTTGAGTGGCCGACATTTCGCGTGTTTTCGCATCATTTTTCGTAATTACACGAGTGAGGTCTCCTTGACCATATCTATCGGCCTACAAAGTTTTATTAAAATCTGAAAGGGTGCTAAGGGTAAATCCTGTGCGTTTTGGCATGAAATGACCCCTTACTGGAAAGTTCATTTCTCGTACGCCGAAGATTACGCCAGGCAGTGCTGCTCCAAGCTTGCGCCATGCCAAAATCAAGGATTTTTAAAAGCGTTCAGAACTAAGTTTCTTCAGATTTTCGTGGCTGCGCCACGCCAATTACCGAATTACAGGCAATCCCACCCACGTCGAAGATCTTCGGTGTAACCTACAAACTTTCCAGTAGGGGAATGACCCAGGTACATCACCACACAATACTTCCCTGTTGTACCCTAGGCAATGCATCTCCGTCGTTTGCCAGTTGATGATGTCATGGTATGCTAGTAGACCTACGGTAGTAGTTATGCTGGTAGTTTGTAATGGTCCAGCCTGCAGAGCGTGACAAGTGTGCACACGACATCTGTCGAGTTTTAGAATTTTGCGCACTTGAGATTTGGCTGTACAACAACAATAATGTGTGCTGCTCTTCATTTTGATGTGAACACAGAAATTCTTACTGACAAACAGCTGCCAAGTTGCATCTTAGCTGAACGTTGCCTCCTGTTTTGTGCATCGGTGCACATATAGTGCAGGGTTCTGCCCACGCCGGACGGAGCCGGACGGGCCCGTCCGGGACTCAGACAAACCGTCCGCCACAAAAGAAAAAATCTATTCCCGTCTGGCACTACTTTACAAGTCCTTGACCAAAAATGTTTTGATAAACTTCACAATTTCCTTGCCTAGTTATTTGGTTGCCATGTAGTGAATGAGCGACAGCAGTACATCAGCGGAGTCGTCACCACTTCATTTCCAAAACATCGCGCGGCAACTTTGTGAGGCCGGGGGAAGGTCTTTAGTAGGGCATCGCATTTCCTGGAAATTAACGTCGCGGTCCCCCAAATTTCCACGCATTCAATCTAATGCTATTACATTTCACGTGGCAACAGTAATTCAGACTAGGCAGACAACAAGTAGAAATAAGCATAAGCCTACAGTTCTTTCAAAATCCGGGTCAGTCAATTCAAGTAACTTTGCCATTGCTCATTAGTGAGTCAAGTCGACATTTGAGTGGCCGTGAGAATCGCAATTCGCAAATATTATCACAATAGAGCCAGACTCTGACAAAAACAGCCAAAAAACAATAGTAAACTAGTAGAGTGGTTGCATTTTCTACTTTTATTTCAAAATCTCCAAAAGCAGCAGTGTTATTTGTCTTTTGAAGCTGTTCCTCTTCTTGTTTTCGCTCAACGCAGCGCCATGAGCACGTGTTTTGACGGCTTCACGCACAGCCGCTCACATGAATTTGCCATCAAAAGATAATGGTGTGACCTTTACACCTAGAACAATAGCTGGCTCAAATGGCGAATAAGTGTTGAATTACAAAGCCGTAAAACTAATGTAAACAAACAGTCGTGCATCGTGTATTGCTGTCAACTGCTCGAATTATACGCTGAGAAACGAGGCAGTGATAATTCTAGCTCTAGAAGTGTGTCTTTGTTGTAGCATGGTTGTAGGCTGTTGAGAACTTTGAGTTATGGGATTGAGTATCCACCTGTTGTAATCTAAATGTATAGCACGTACAATAAGTTCCCTTCACCTTTGTTATCAAGCTATTTTTATGATTCATAAACCTTTAAATTGTCAATCCGTTTTTCGCGTACATGTCTAATTACTTTTCAAAAATACAAATTTTACTGCGAGGAAAACACACCATAGCCTGCCCTATTGTATAGTTTAATGATGTATACTGTGGAGGCATGTTGATTGATCTCTAATAATCTTTGTGCAGCAGAATTCTTGATAGTTTGATGAATAAAAATTCTGACCCTACTAATTATGGGTGTGGCTCAGGTGGGCGTGGCACTTGACATTTTGTCCGGCACTCAATTTTGGATGGGCAGAACCCTGATATAGTGTGCACTTCAGTATCTTTTTCAGCATTTTGTACACTTGCGCTTGAACATTTTACCCTCTGTGCACGGTGCATCCGAGATCTCAGCGAGATGTGCCATGCTCCGCAGTCTGGATAGGCTAAATGGTGCCAAGTATTTAAAAAGATGCATTCAAACTAGCATGGAAATACCAAAATGTGATTGGATGCGCTTCTTTTCTCAACAGATCTCGCACTGCAATTTTCACTAGAGCTGGTTGGAACAAGCACATACTTTTTTAATTACACCCACGAAGCAATAACATCCAAGGTAATTTCCCTGCATGATCACACATGTTGTTCACCAAGACATCAAATATTAGAATAGACAAACGTGTTTTTTCTTGTCTGCAGCTATTTTCAACAACTGACGTGCTTGAAGCTCTTTGCAAGGTAAATGACATTCCACTTGAATTCAAGATTGCGATTTGTGTTACATGTTACATGGTGGTTGTTGTTTGGCTAGACCTATGTCGCTTAAGTTGACTTGACTTGATTTGTGATTGGCTCCCATGGCATCGTCCGGTTGCCAGCTCCATTTCACAGGCAGTTTGATGCCATCTGTTTCGGTTCTACGCTATTTCTTTTAGATATTCTAACTAGATCTGCCCATCCACGTCCCAGTCCCGGGGGTTGGCACAGTAGAAATGGATGTGATTAGTGAGATGTTGCTTTTTAAAACAAAGGTTACTAACAAGAGCGTATTCAAGCATCTACCGGCCGCTGACAAGTATTCTGGCCTTTCTTTTGCTTGTAGATCCAACATGCTCAAGAGGATATCGTTTTGAAGACAATGTTGCAGTTTTTCCAAGATGCTCTGCTCAACATGCAGTAAGTTCAAGCTGGGTCCCATCTTCCTAGCCTGCGTGCAGACTTAAAATGTTTATCCTGCCAGCAGCAACACAGCAAGGATTTCTGCTGACAAAGCACTGGTCTTGCCAACGCGAACTTAAATCAAATCACAGGCCTCATCGTCCATTGTTCTTTATCAAACATTGTCTCATTGCTATGGAAACGAGCCAGTTGATGGCTTTCACAGCTACAGTCAAGTCTCTGCCCTTCCTGTAATTCGACCGTGAGCTTGGGTGTGAAATGTGAATAGATCGTTCTGAGTTCTGAACCATTTTGTCGTCCTCATGGGTAACATATATAAGAAATGGAGACTGTTTCGATTCTGTCGAAGTTTATTTGAATTGAGAAGGATATTGTAATGTAAACTGGTAATGATACCACGACAGGTCAATA
Source organism: Calvadosia cruxmelitensis (assembly GCA_900245855.1). NCBI lineage: Eukaryota > Metazoa > Cnidaria > Staurozoa > Stauromedusae > Kishinouyeidae > Calvadosia > Calvadosia cruxmelitensis. Next base: position 30,162 of record OFHS01000876.1, read on the forward strand.
TTGTAGAAGCTAGAATTAGAAACACTAGACATTATGTCTTGGAAACCGAGATTGCTTATCACAGAAAAACTAAAGCGCGCTATGAAAGCAAACTCACGACACATGGATGGCAGGTCCATTGCTGTACTGTTGAGCTAGACGCACCCTAGTTAATCTGCACGAACATTCTTCCTTTTATCAGCGAATGAGCCTCGTTACGATGTCGCGTGCCAGCCTTGGTAACACGAACCACCATGAGTGTAATACCGGCGTCTCCTAGCTTACTTTCGAGCATTTCATCGACACAAACGCCATTATCTCAGCCTGACTACAGATGGTAGAGCGAACATTAGCATTTCTCAAAATGCTTCCTCCACTGATGTCATCATGACTTTGATAATTCAACTGGTAACACGACCCGCCTTTCCTTTTACGAACCATTATGAGTTACTTTGTAGAGTGTCAATGTAAACCATACACTCTTCAACACTATGGTCGATTGGTCGTAGATACTTCCTTGATTAGAACGGTCTCTTATTTCAAACCGAGACCAGAAATTTGAACTTTTCTCCTACATGACAATACCATTGTTCACGCATCTCTTGATTTCAGTTGTGATGACTCTCATTCTAATGGATTACAACTTGCCCAAGCCTTAGCAAGGACCATCTACTGGCTATTCTGGAATATCATATCGCTTCTTCGACTTCAAGCTTCAGTATGTTGATAATGTTAATTAATCCATCTGTATCCGGTTGCGAATGGGTGTTTGAAAAGTGTATTATGCAGCTAATTTGCTGATGCTGACATGTTTATGTTAGGTATTGTGAGTTCCAATATGTCCTCTTTTATAATTTGCACCCTAAGTTGGAGGCCTAATTGCAGGAAAATCAATTTTGCACACATGCAAACACTTCACCTGTACAAGTCACATCCTATAGAATTATCATATTTTATGACTTTTGTTATGTGGCTTAAACCCGGAATATCGTTTATACAGTATTTCACTTTTGATCATTCAATAGACATTGCTTATATGCCTGCCAATGAGATATATGCAGATATACTTATCGTATATGAAAATATAGAGGAAGTACCAGTTTAGTAAAATGAGTTTGGTCATCACACAATGACATGTGCAAGATTTGCTTATAATTGAACATGTTACTTGCTAAAAGTCTTTCTATTTAAGCTATATACACTCTATCTGTTTTGAGAAATGTGACCCCTGCTGTCAAAACCTGACTTCGTGAGGTGATTTTCGAAATTGAGTTTTACACACCAGCGCATGCAACATTTTATGGGCTTTCAAATGGTTCAATCGGTTTTTCAATCCGATGAGTATAGCATATTTTACAAAGAAAAATGCAAATCTACTTGCGACGGAAATCGAAAACTCAACTTCGGAGAAAACGAGCGTTGAAGTTGAGAACACACTTTCCAAGAAAGATACCTTAGCAACGGGATATTATTGAGCACCACTTCCAATGAAAACTTATACAATTACAAAATAAAGCATTGCAAATCTATCAGGCATTCATCTGGGGTGAAATTTAATGACCTTTTGACCTTTTCGGGGGGTTGAACAACACAGAAATGCAGTACAAAACACTAAACGTGCTGGTTACAATTTAAAGAGGTAACTATTTTCAGAGCTAAAGTCTTATGAAACACGCGGTGTCTAAACGTTCATGAACCATGCCTTTACACAATCTATTGCAATATTCCTGAAGAAGCCTGTCCTTGTCTTTCCAGACAAGCTGGAATAGCCGATAATTCCAGGAAGGCCACTTTTTCGCCTTGAATAACAACTTCCTGCAAAATGTAAACAAACATAATGATTGCAAAACAGGCAGTCTGTAATACGGAACATAGTAACATACACAACATGTTTTCGCTTTGCCAGTCTGATACAACTGATGACAATCTAAACAAATACCATCCGCAACTACACTTTATAACGTCGAGCAACACGTGCAATAAATGCCTAGACTGCTGACACCTTTTAGCACGAATCACCAAGCGAGGCACCGAGGCTTACCTTCTTGAATCTTGTACCTTGCAAACAAAACAGCCAATTTCTTTCTCTATTCCTGGGTATAGCGATTGATTGATAGTTTGTAGCAGGCATTTAACAACATCGCTTTGCAGAAAAGGCTACGAAACGAACAGCGACGTTGTCGATTTCTGCTCCTCGATTCTTTAGTTTGGAAAGCCGAAGGAACATTAATGCAAACATCCAAAGCCATCATAATCGATAGACAAGTCCATTTATTTGTCTCGAGCCACAACTTCACAAAATAGTGAAGCCCAGCCGAATAGCGGATACTTTCTTGCAGACTCTAAACTTCCAAATGCTTTGAGTTGGAGAGCGGCTTGTGTCCATGGTTCGGGTCAGCACTCAAATAGCTACAACAAACTCGCCGTTTAGTCTAAAATGGTTCAAATCTTTGGTCCAATAAAACACAAATAGTACCACTCTCCATAGGATAAATTAAATGATATTTTTCTCTTTCCATTCTTGCAAAACAACTCGTAACACTGCAGCAATCTTTAGCTGGAAGGGCATTCAACGACAATGGCGGCAAGCAAGAATGGCCCTTGGTAACGCATTTGAATGGCGATTTGAAAGGGTTATTGTTTTCATATGCAAAAATTAACTTGCCCACGTTGAAGTTCAAACATGAATTACCCAATCCGCGATGAAAACAGAAATCCGTGCGGGGGGCCATCGGAATTCAAATTCTCACTTCGCGGGCCCATTATGGAAAATTCATTCGACCTCACGAAGTCAGATTCTGACAGCAGCGGTCACAAATGATGCCTCTTACCTAGTTTCAGTAAAAAAATCCCAGAAGTGATAATATTTTGATTGAATGATTGATTGATTGATTGATTGATTGATTGATTGATTGATTGATTGATTGATTGATTGATTGATTGATTGATTGATTGGCTGATTGATTGATTGGTGGTTGATTGTTTGATTTGATTATATTTACACCTCTTCCAAGGTAAAATTTTTTGAACATTTTACAATTTGTATCATTTTGTTAATATCTACACAAATACAGGAATTTGCATCTCTTGCCATTAAGGCACCTTTCATTAAGCCTTTCTTCTTCCACTGATTATCAGTGTGACCGGTGCTTGTGTTCGGTGGGCTCTTTCCTGTTTAGACAGACACAGGTTCGCAACGCCATCTGTGGCTTGCACACATTCGCATTCGCAATCACATTCGCAATCGCATTCGCAATCACAATCGCATTCGCATTCGCTTGCTTGCTTGCATTCGCATTCGCATTCGCTTGCCCACCGACCAAGCACCAACGCCAACGCTCATCTGTAGTGATGAGTTTAATACAAGAATTATTACTACATATAATTATTGTTAACATTATTTTACAAATCGAATATAAGAAGGAAGATTAAGGCAGTTCATAGTAACGATGGCTGGATGAAAGTCCACACTCTCAGCAGGTGCACTGATCAGTGGGCTGGTGAAAGCCAGAAGTTCGACAAATGAGATGGTGAAATCCATGAACAGAAGGCGAATCACATAGTTTCGATTTTTTTGGATTTGAGCCTTTTCATCCAGTGGATAACAGGGCAGGTGCTGCAGAGAAGCCATCCGTTGATTAATTGACTGATAAATGGATAGAGCAATGGATGGAAGAAATAGTGGAAAGAGGGACTGACTAGCAAACGGACATACAGTGGTCGCCGCTTAATAAAACCACCTTCGGACCAGGTCAAAGTGGTTTTATTAAGCGACGGT
>OFHS01000877.1:0-33910 GCA_900245855.1 Calvadosia cruxmelitensis
ATAAGAATACATTGCTTTTTGTGCATTGTTTCTTTATATTTATAATATGATAAAAATTATACCTGTAATTCTTTCTGGCGGAGTAGGCTCACGCCTTTGGCCAGTATCTCGTTCTAAGCGTCCTAAGCCATTTATGTGGGTTCAGGATGAGGGCACTTTATTAAACAGAACCTTTGACCGATTACAGGTTTTGGGTGTTACGGATGTAATTTCTGTAACCAATGCTGAATATAAATTCGCCACGGAACGCACTGCCTCTGAATTTGATTTTTCCCATCATATGATACTTGAGCCTTTTGGTAAAAATACCGCTGGGGCAATTGGTGTTGCTTGTAAATATATTGCAGAACATTTTGGCGATGATGCGATTGCATTGATATTGCCAAGCGACCATATTATTATGGACAAGGATACTTTCAAAAACTGTATTGATAATGCAATTTCTTTGGCACAGCAAGGTAGCTTAGTAACGCTAGGTATATCACCAAACAAACCACACACTGGATATGGATACATTAAATCTGGCGATGTATTGGATTGCGGATTTAAGGTTGATGCATTTGTTGAAAAACCAAATATGGAAACGGCACAAAAATATATCACTGACGGTGGATATTTTTGGAATGCAGGTATGTTTGTTTTTACAGCCAAAGAATATTTAAACGCCATTGAAAAAAATGCTAATGATGTATTTACTATCGTTAATAAAATCAACACATCAGATACTGATTTTGTAATAGATGAAACGATATTTAAAGATATGCCTGACATATCAATTGATTATGCCGTAATGGAAACTGCCGATAATGTGGCGGTTGTAAAGGCTGACTTTGATTGGAATGATTTGGGCGCTTGGGATAGTGTTGCGGAAACATTACCAGTAGACGAAAATGGTAACCGATGGCGTCAGGCATCTGATGTCTTGATGTTGGATAGTACGAACACTACGGTCTTTTCTACTTCTGATGATAAGCTTGTTACGACAATTGGTTTGGATGATATAACAGTCGTTGAAACCCGCGATGCCGTGCTTATTGCCAAGACTGATAAGTTGCAGGGTGTAAAAGAAATTGTTGCGACATTGAAGACTAAAAAACACGAAGCCGTTGATGTTCATCGCACGGAACACCGCCCTTGGGGGACATTTACGATTTTGGATGAAAATTCTAACTACAAAGTAAAACAAATTATGGTTTTGCCAGACCAACGCCTGTCGTTACAGTCGCACAAGCACCGTTCTGAACATTGGGTTGTTGTAACAGGGCAGGCAACTGTTGAAAACAATGGCGAAGTGCTAACGCTTGATGCTAATCAATCTACTTATATTCAGCAAGGTCATAAGCATCGCTTGTCTAATAACACAACGGCACCAGTTGTTATTGTAGAAGTGCAGACAGGGTCGTATTTGGGCGAAGATGATATTGAACGCTTTGACGATATTTATAATAGGGCGTAATGGGTGATGCAGAAGATACAAAATATTTTTTCAAAATTTGTGTAATAAAATTAAGAAGAAGATTTATAATTAATATATATAATAAGGCATTCAATAGAATAAACAAATACACTATTTCGTATATTATTCTGATATTACTAATGTTGCCTTGGCTCATACCCTATTCTAAGGGCGTTGGGCTTGGCAGGTGGATAGAAATAATTCTTCCATATGTGATTTTATCTATTCTAGTGACGCGCAGTACATTGTTACTTGTCGCAGGAACTGGCATTATTCTTTTTCAGAGATTCTTTGATATGTTGATAACATATTCAATGGGCAAGTTTCTTCTTGGGGCGAGTATGGTCGCCTTTAAATCGTTCTTGTTTTTTAGCTGGGAGCAAATCGTACACTACATTAGTGAATTTTGGTATTTAGCATTAGGATTTTTTGTTTTCATTTGTATATTCATTTCGGTGTATTTGAAATTTATATTCTATATGAAGCGTATTATAGATTCAAAAAGAAGCCATTACTCTAAAAGAAAAAAATCATTGGCGAAGTTCTAATTATTGTTATTTTATTTGCGGGAATTATGAATAAGAATAGCCATGATGTTTTTTTCTTTGAGCCTACCCATAGTGACTTTTTTGTCCAACCAGTTTTCGTGGAAAAACAACCTCCTATTAGTAAAAATGAGAATGTACCTTTTGATATTGATTTTTATTATGTTCGTGGCGAATCTGCAATTTCGAAACATATGTCTTTATATGGGTATGGGCGAAAAACAACGCCGTACTTAGATTCAATAAAAAATCAACTGCGTCTGTATTACAATGCAGTGTCACCTGAGGCTGGTTCAGCTGTATCTGATACGCAAGTATTTTCTCAATCATATTCTGCCCCTGGCAACGATTTCTTTACAAAAGCTCATATGTTTGAAGAGCTTAAATCACAAAATATTCCGATTTATAATATCACTTATACATTGGATCAGAGTGCCTATGAAAATTATGTATATGATAGTATCATAGAATCTGCGACGGCTAATTTTGCGACGAATTCAAATGATGATATGAAGCTCATTGATTTATTGAAGGCACAGGTTGTAGACCGTCCTGCTTTTTATTTTATTCAAACAGCAGGGTCTCATGTGAAGTATTCTACACGCTCTCCGGATGATGTGAAAATATTCGGGAAACAAAGTACTGATAGCATAAAGAAAAAGACAATAAATGATTATGATGACAGCATAGTTTATACGGATATCGTTCTTAAGGCATTACATGATTTTGCAAAGGTTAGGCAAAAGAAAACAGGCAGAAAATATGTTATATGGTATTCGTCTGACCACTCTCAGGTATTGTACAGAGGTGGTGCAAAATGGGCGAACTATAGCTTAGATAAATCTACGGTAATTGGTAGAGATGTTCCATTTTTTATTATTAATGATAAATCCCTACCGTGTGTAGGTAGATTACCAAAAAAAAATACGCCAGAGAGCCCTTATTTAAATACGACGCAAACATTTTACTGGGTGCTTGGTTCGCTGTGCTTATATAATGGTCCAGAGCTGTCGATTAACCCATCTCCTCTAAAAAAGTAAATCTTGCCAAAATTCAGCTAAAATGTTATATTTGCATGTATTTTAATGGAGAATTATATCAATGACAAAGATGTGCTTTTTGAAAAAAATATTTCATTTTAAATACCGTAATATGAAATCTCATGACGATGGGTCTGATATATAATGCAAAAAATATACATCAATTATGCGAATGATGACTTCGTTGTTCAACAAAATATAAATAGCACTATGGCAATGGATGTTGGTAGTGTGGATACAGTAATATCATATAGCCCGCTGGACATTGATAAAGATTTTCATGAGGCGAATAAGGCGATACTAAATAAAATTCGTGGTGGTGGGTATTGGTTATGGAAATTTTATTTTATCCACAAAACACTAACGGATGATAGTGTTGAAAATGGTGATGTGATATTTTACGCCGATAGTGGTACGGATGTATTAAAAGATTTAGCCCCTGTTTTTAACCTTCCCAATAAATACAATCAAGATGTTGTATTATTTGTGGATGGTACTAAATGTAAGAATTTCATCAAACGAGATGCCTTTATCTTAATGGATTGTGATAACAACGACGCATACAATTTTGATATGTGTGCTGGTGGGTTTAATGTATGGCGAAAATCTGAATTTAGCATCAGCTTTATTGAGGAGTGTTTGAAACATGCCTGTGACAGCCGTATCATAACAGATAGCCGTTCAGAGATGGGGAGTGAGCTAAATGATTTTATGATGCATCGACACGATCAAAGCGTTTTTTCACTAGTTGCCTATAAAAATAAAGTAAAGCCAATTGATATGAATGTTGATGGTATTTATGGCTATGAAGAAGATGGTGTGAAGCCAAATACATATTTAATGTCAAAGAGAAAAAGTAATCGTAACAAGTTTAGAAGACTACAATACAAAATCGCTATGTTCCCAGAAAAACTATGGCGATATGGGGGCTTTTGGGGTTATTTGTTTAGGCAATTCAAGAAAAAGTAAATCTTGCCAAGATTCCACCAAAATGTTATATTTTAACCATATTTTAACCATATTTTAACCATATTTTAACCATATTTTAACCATATTTTAATGGAGAATTATATCAATGACTAAGATTGCATTTATTACAGGCGTTAGCGGACAAGATGGTTCGTATTTAGCGGAATTTTTACTTGGAAAAGGCTACGCAGTACACGCAATTGTACGCCGTTCGTCTGAACCTGCTGGCACAAGAATGGTTGCTTTTTGGAATGATAAAAACTTCCATTGGCACTATGGTGATTTAACAGATACATCAAACATCTATTCATTGTTAATTAAAATCAAACCTGATGAAGTTTATAACTTGGGTGCGCAATCGCATGTGGGCGTTTCTTTTGATGTACCAGAATACACGGCGGATGTTGATGCCATTGGTGCAACACGCTTATTAAATGCAATTAAAGATTTGCCAAATCCACCTAAGTATTATCAGGCATCTACATCTGAATTGTTTGGTGGTATTCCTGGTACTGAACCACAATCGGAAACGACACCATTCTATCCAAAATCTCCATACGGTGCGGCAAAATTATATGCGTATTGGTTAACGGTTAACTATCGTGAGAGCTATAATTTATTTGCGGTAAACGGTATCTTGTTTAACCACGAAAGCCCTCGTCGTGGTGATGAATTCGTAACAAAAAAAATCACAAAAGCTGTGGCAAATATTGTTAAGGGCAAACAAGATTGTTTATACCTTGGTAATATGGACGCAAAGCGTGATTGGGGTTACGCAAAAGAATATGTTGAAATGATGTGGATGATGTTACAGCACGATGTGGCCGAAGACTTCGTGGCGGCAACGGGTGTTACATACACAATCCGTGAGTTCTGTGAATTTGCATTCAACCATGTTGGCGTTGAACTTGAATGGTCAGGCGAAGGCGTAAATGAAACAGCAACGGATAAAACCACTGGTAAAACAGTAATTGCTGTTGATCCTGCATTCTTCCGTCCAGCGGAAGTAGAATTGTTATTGGGTGACCGTACTAAGGCTGAAAAAGTCTTGGGTTGGACACCAAAAGTATACGCTCCAGAGTTAGCAAAGATTATGGTAGATTACGATATGAATAACGGTGGCTATGGGGGGGCTGAATAATGGCTATTGAATTTGATATACAGCCATCAAATAAGATTGCAGGTGTTTATATTTTAACACCATCTGTTGGGGAAGACTTGCGGGGTAATATTTGGACTTCGTTTGTTAATAGCGATGTGCAAGAATTGATAACAGATGGTGCTAAATTCAAACACGACAAGTTTTCTAAATCTAAGAAAAATGTTTTGCGTGGCATTCACGGCGATACAAAATCTTGGAAATTGGTAACTTGTGTATATGGTAAAATGCAACAGGTCGTTGTGGATATGCGTCCAGACAGCCCTACATACTCACAGTGGCAAGATTTCATTATTGATTCAGATAGCCCACAGTTAATCTTAATTCCACCATATATGGGCAACGCCTACTATAACTTAGGCGACGATTTGGTGTATCATTATAAGCTTGCTTACGATGGGGATTATATCGATGCGGACGAACAGTTCTCAGAAAAATGGAATGACGAAAAAATAGGCATTAAATGGCTGGCTGAGAATCCTATCCTTTCGGGTAGAGATAAATAAGCACAAACGTAATAAGTAAATTTAAATATAAAAACTAGGGAAAAAACAATGGCAGTTCATGAAATTAAAGACGGCGAAGTAGTATTAGCAAGGCACGCAACAGCAGAAGAATGGGATAAGGGCGGATTAAACTTTTATTCAGCAGATGAAGAGTTCATTCAGTGTGGTACTTGGGGATATAATGCGGGTAAAGAATTGTTAGCACACGCTCACAATAAAGTTGAACGCACAGTAAACATTACGCAAGAAACTTTATACATTCGTAAGGGGTCTATTAAAGCAAAAATCTATAACATGAAATTAGAATTAGTTGCAGAATGGGTTGCCAAAGAAGGCGACATTATGATTTTAATGCAAGGGGGGCACGGCTACACAATTTTAGAAGATGATACGCAAGTATTAGAAGTTAAGAATGGTCCATATGTTGGTGCTGATGCTGACCGCGTACGATTTTAATTATTAACCCATTTGGTTGAAAGTAAGTAATGTCTGAAAATATTTTATTTGATGTATCTAAGCTAAAAAAAGTCGGTAAAAATGTTATTATCGGTAAAACTGTACGCATTCGTTATCCTGAATTAGTGGAAATTGGTGACAATTGTATTATTGATGATTTTACATACATCTCTACACAGCTGATTGTAGAGTCGTATGTTCATATAGGGGCAGGCACTAAAATAATTGGCGGACGGAATGCGAAAGTACAAATTGGTAATTTTTCAACAACTGCCCCTAATGTAGTTTTGGCAGCAGGTAGTGATGATTATCGTGGTGGTATTGCAACACCTATGGTTCCTGTAGAATTTAAAGGGAATGTGGAATATGGTGATATTATTTTCGGTAAACATTGCGTTATAGGTGCAAATAGTACTGTGCATACAAATATTAGCTTTCCAGATGGGGCGTCTTTAGGTGCAAATTGTTATATGAAGGATACGCCAAACGAATATGAAATTTGGGGCGGTGTTCCTGCTAAATTATTAGCAAAAAGAAATAAAAAACAAATTCTTGAATTAGAAAAACAATATTTAGAAAGCTTGAAATAATGACTGATTTTATACCACAAATGTTACCTTGGTTTGGCGATGAAGAAGCGGATGCAATGGATGCTTATATGCGTTCAGGCGGTTTTTTAATGGAATTTAAACAAACGCAAGAATTTGAAAAGCGTATTGCCGATTTCACTGGTGCTAAACACGCTATCGTAGTGAACAATGGTACAATCTCATTAACTATGGCGGCTGTTGTTTGTGGATTAAAAGCAGGAGATGAAGTTATCGTGCCAAACTACACAATGATTGCCACGCCAAACTCTATTAAAATGATAGGGTGCGAACCTGTGTTTGTTGATGTATGTCCTGATACTTTATGTATGGATTTGCAAAAAATAAAAGACGCTATCACTTCAAAAACAAAAGCGATTATGTTGGTAAGTGCTAACGGTCGTTATCCAAAAGAAGGCATCGATGCTTTTGTTGCTTTGGCAAAAGAAAACAACCTAAAACTTATTGAGGATTCAGCACAAGCGTTAGGTTCTTACTATCCATCGGCAAATGGTGAAGAGCCACGCCATATGGGTACGGTTGGTGATGTTGGTTCATTTAGTTTCTCTGTACCAAAAGTAATCTCTACTGGTCAAGGTGGTGCATTGGTTACTAATTGTGATGAGATGGCTACGGCAATCCGCAAGCTTAAAGATTTTGGGCGTGCGAGCGGTGGTAATGATATTCACGACACTATCGGTTGGAACTTTAAATTTACGGATATGCAGGCTGTTGTTGGTAACGAGCAAATGAAAAAATTACCTTGGCGTGTAACGCGTAAAAAAGAAATTTTAAAACGCTACCAAGAAAATTTAAAAGATGTCTCTCAAATAAAATTTTTCAATCAAGACTTAGAAAACACAACGCCTTGGTTTATAGATATTATGGTCAGTGAAAATCGTAATGAATTGTGTGCATATTTAAAAGAAAATGGTGTGGGCAGTCGTGTTATGTATCCACCAATTAATGAACAAGAGTGCTACAACATTAAAGGTACGCACACTGTGAGCCAATCTGTCGGTACTCATGGATTGTGGTTGCCATCATCTGGTCAATTGACGGATATGGAAATTGATAAAGTGTGCGATAGTGTAAAGAAGTTTTACAAATAACACTTGGACATTAAATGTGATGCCTTTTATTGCACTTGGAATATAGCGTGTTGCCTAGCGGTGCTAATACTTATATTCCAAGTGCTTCTCTTTTCCTTATATTCTTCTTTGATTAAGGGCGTATTTATTGTATATTATGAGTGAGAATTAAGGAAAAAATAATGTCTGAAAATCAAATACATGAAACGGCTATAATTGATGATGCCGTCCAAATAGGCACTGGGTGCAAAATATGGCACTGGGTGTGTATTAAAGCTGGTTCTATTATAGGTAATAATTGCCGTTTCGGGCAGAGCGTTTATGTGGCCAGTGATGTGCGTATCGGTGACAATGTTAATGTACAAGCAAATGCTAGTATTTACGAAGAAGTGACGCTAGAGGACGATGTATTCGTAGGACCTGGCGTGAGTTTTACTAATGTTAGAAATCCGCGTTCAGGTGTTTCTCGTTCAGGGTCACTGCTTGCTACTTATGTTGAAAAAGGGGCTTCACTGGGTGCTAATTGCACTATCATTTGTGGTGTTAATATTGGTAAGTATGCAATGATTGGTGCGGGAGCTGTTGTTAATAAATCTGTGCCAAATTTTGCTTTGATGGTGGGTGTTCCTGCGATACAAATTGGTTGGGTGTCTTGTAATGGTGACCGTATTGACTTGCCATTGATTGGCGATGGGGAAACGAAGTGTCCGTCTAGTGGTGTCGTTTTCATTTTAGAAAAGGGCGTTGTTAGTGTTAAAGAGAGACCGTAAGTTTTGAAAAGAATATTTGATAGTATTGCATCTATGATGGGCTTAATTATTTTAAGCTCATTCATTGTTTTGTTTAGCGCGTTAATTATTTTAAGCGATGGCTTTCCAATTATATTTAAACAAAAAAGAGCTGGCTTGAATGGGAAAATGTTTTCCATCTATAAATTCCGTTCGATGACTAATGTTAAGGTTGTGGACGCTACGGCTGATTTAGGCAACACAAATCGTGTAACTAAAATCGGAGCTATATTGCGTAAAAGTAGATTTGATGAAGTGCCTCAATTGTTTAATGTTTTAAAGGGCGATATGTCTATTGTAGGTCCTCGCCCTGAATTATCAGTTTGGTTGGATTGCCATTGTGATAGATGGGCAAAAATTCACTCTGTCCGCCCTGGTATTATGGATAATGCTTCTATTGTTTATCGTAATGAAGAAGAATTGTTGGCTAAGGCGGATAATGCGAGAATTGAATATCGGGATAATATTTTACCACACAAATTATCTATGTATGAAGACTATGTTGACAATCATAATCTGTGGTATGATATTCGTATAATTTTTAAAACCATTGGGCTGGCGTTAGGAAAATCTTATGACAAAGTTTAAAATACCATATGCAAAAGTATCTTGTAATGGCAAGGAATTAAAGTATGTTGCAGAAGTAATTAAAAGCGGTTGGTTAACAACAGCGTCAAAGACAAGACAGTTAGAAACGAATGTGAAAGAATTTATCGGTGCAAAGCATGCTTTGGCTGTGAACTCTTGTACTGCAGGTATGCATTTAGCCTTAGACGCAATTGGTGTTAAATATGGCGACAAGGTTTTTGTGCCAAGCTTAACATTTACCGCATCAGCGGAAGTCATCCGTTACATGGGGGCTGACTTAGTTTTATTAGATGTAGATTACGGTACACGATGTCTAACGGCGGAAATTTTAGAAAAAGCTATAGTAGCCAATCCTGATGTTAAAGCTATTGTCTTGGTACATTATGCAGGGCAAGCTTTGGATATGCACGCTATTAAACCATTATGCCAAAAGCACGGTATCACTATTGTGGAAGATGCCGCACATGCATTACCGGCTAAAGATGGTGATTGGACTGTTGGAGCAATTGGTGACATTACTTGTTTTAGTTTCTATGCAAACAAGTCAATGACAACAGCTGAAGGCGGTATGATTTTAACGGACAATGATGCCTATGCAAAGCGAATGAGTGTAATGCGTCTTCATGGTATTGACCGAGATGTATGGGATAGATTCACATCAGATAAGCCCTCTTGGCAATACGATGTTATTGCCCCTGGTTACAAATACAATATGGCAGATTTAAATGCGGCTATTGGCTTGGCACAATTTGAACGCCTAGAGAAAATGCGTTTAGGTCGTGAAAAAGTTGCACGCTATTATGACATACATTTAGCGGATGTGGCTGGTATTGATTTGCCAGAATTACGCACTTCATATGCAGACCACGCTTGGCATATTTACAGTACTTGTATAACATCGGATAAAATTAGTCGTGATGTATTTATTGAGAAAATGACGGAGGCGGGCATTGGTACAGCCGTGCATTACAAACCAATACATGCGCTTAAATATTATAAAGAAAAATATGATTTTAAGGCATCTGATTATCCTAATACAGAAAAGTATTGGCAAGGTGCCGTGTCGTTACCATTGTTTGCAGATTTAACAGATGCAGAGTTAATGCATATTTGTTCAACGATTAAGAAAATTTTGGGATAATGAAAAGTAACTTTAAAAAACTGTTAAAACACACGCGTCACGGCAATTCTTTTTTGCTGTTTACTGCTGATGCCGTTGTGGTATCACTTGCGTGTTACAGTGCCTTTTCTTTGCACTATATCAGTAACTTAATCGGTAGTATGAACGACTTTTTTACGGGATTGTTTATTGTTACGCCAATGATTACGGTGGTGTTAAAAGGCTTGGTGGAAATGGTTTTCCAAGCGGGTAGGGAAACAGCAAAAAATATGGATTTTTTAAATGACTGATATTATATTTAGATTAGAACAAGATACGGATAATGATGCAATTGAATCTTTAATTAGGAGAGTATTCCCAAACTCTTCTGATAAAAGAGCTGTTTCTATTTTACGAAAAAATGCAGTTTGGAAAAAAGAATATTGCTTTGTAGCGGATAGTGGCGGAAAAATTATTGGGTCTATCAGGTTCTTTAAAGTAACTCTACCCAGTGGCAGAGATGTTGTAATGTTAGGACCTTTGAGTGTTGATGAAAGCCAACGAGGAAAAGGCATTGGGCAAACTTTAGTAGAAAATGGGTTGCACGCAGTCGCAGGGCGAGAAGACGGTGTACTGATTGTCGGAGCACTTGATTATTACGATGTCTATGGTTTTGAAACCGAAGTTATGGGTAGTCTCAAAATTAAAGGCGATATTGCACCATATGAATTTATGGGCTTAGAATTTGAAGACGGAATTTTTTCTGATGAAAAAGGTTTTGTAACAGCATTATTGGGGACGGTGTAATGGATTTTTTCAAAAAAATATTTAAAAATGATTATTTTATTGTGGGCGTGTTGTCTGCTATTATTTTTTATAGTTTTTTAGGCGTGCGTACTTTGTCTATTCCTGATGAAGGACGATATGTAGGCATTGCTGTGGAAATGTTGCGTAGCGGTGATTGGGTCGTTCCAAGATTAAATGGGGTGCAGTACCTGTATAAACCGCCAATGTTTTATTGGTTGAATGCTATAGTATTAATGGCGGTGGATAATATTTTTATTGCCAGTCGTCTAGTGCCAGCGACTATTGGCTGGATAACTGTCTTGTTTACATTCTTTACAGCAAGACGCTTTTATAGTAGAACAGTTGCTTATTATGCCAGCCTATTTTTAAGCTTATCCTTTATTTGGTATATTGGTAGCCGTTCGGTTAATTTGGATTTGGCAGTTGCTGGATTTACAGCGTGGGCAATGTTCTTTTATATATTAGGCTTTGACGAGAAAGATAAAACTAAACGAAATATGTATTTATACGGTATGTATGTTGCATCAGCACTTGCCGTGATGACAAAGGGATTTATGGGCATCGTTATACCAGGAGCTGTATTCTTTTTACACATTGCTTTAACAAATTCTTGGAAAGAATTATTGCGTTTAAATATCCCTACTGGGTTGATGCTGTTTTTGGCAATAATTATGCCTTGGCATATATTGATGAATTCGGCTAACCCTCAATGGTTTGATTTTTATATTATTAGAGAGCACTTTTTGCGTTTCTTTACTGATGTGCATAATAGAGATGCCCCGCTCTGGTATTTTATTCCAATCATGGCATTGGGCGTGATGCCTTTTGGAGCATTTGTAATACAGCCATTATTACAAATAAAAAAATATTGGAATAATCGTTTCAAGCAATCGGCAGTAGATTTATATATTTGGATTTGGTTTGTCTTTATTTTTATATTCTTTTCGATTAGCTCTTCAAAATTACCATTGTATGTTTTGCCAATAATACCAGCTCTTGCCATAATGGTGGGCAGGTTTATGCAACAGTATATAAGTGGAAAACACATGAGTTGTATAAAAATTTCTAGTATTTTATATACTTTTTTTTCTGGTGGTGTTGGGCTAACTCTTCTAATCATGCAGAGTTTTCCTGAATTAGTTCCTGAAACCAACAATGCAACTTTGGCGGAAGATATTGTTGCAATGGGCTTACCATTATGGATATTCTCTATAGGCTTAATCACGCACAGTGTTTGTAGCACGGTATTGATATTCATGGGTAAAAGGCGTTTGGCGATATTGATGGCGGGGTTATTCTATATCCCAACAATTTTTACAATGAATTATATAGCTCAAATGGTCAATGGAAAGTCTACATATCCATTGTCACAAGTTCTGCAAGAACATCGCACTGCTAATGAAGAAGTAACAGCATTTGTATTTATGGAAGACTTGCCTGTATATTTAAAGAGTACTATATCCTTGGTTAATTATGGAGGGGAATCTTCATACTTTTTGAAGTATGAAGATGTATCTAACCGCTATTATGACAAGGGCGAACTTTTACGCCGATGGACTTCAGATAAAAAGATGTTCCTAATTGTATATAATGGTAAATCGGGTAATATTATGCAGGAGATTACTGGAAATATTTTATTTGAAAATACTCTGTACACTTTAATAACAAATAAATAAAATAAAAGGCGTGATATAGTTCACGCCTTTTTATTGTGCTTATACGATATATTTATCTTGTGTGATGAGGTTGCTATACTAATATAATAGCGATGTACTATACAATATCTTTTGGAACGGCAAGTTTCCCCGAGCGTCCGTCAATCTCCATCTGCGTCATTTCTTTGATTGGAAGCTTGTCAATATCACGGCAGATATCTTTTGCGACATCTTCCATTTTAACAAATTCAACACCGTTGGATTTGCACGCATCAAGAAAATCCTTAAACCAATCTAAATACATCATACCTTCTAATTCAGCATGAATGGTTAGGACATTTAAACCGTCTTGTATACAGTCTAAGTAATGGGGAATTAAGCGGTGCATAGGATATTCATCACGCCCAATCAGTTCATCAAGTGTCGGCAAGTTTGTCGGTATTTGCGGTGTTGCAAATGTAACACCATCAACACTAGGTCTAAAGGGCATGCCTATACGGGTATCCGAACCATAATCAAAACCCATTTCGTCATAGGCTTTCAATGAAATTGCATTGGCTTGCCACCCAGGAGAACCCGCAGTTTTAGAAGGGCGACCAAATATTTCGACAAACATGTCTTGTGCCATTTGTAATTGCTGTTTGGTTTTTTTTAGATCCCATCCGTGCATAAAATCTTGCCAATAAACATGGTCCCAGCAATGAATGCCGTTTTCAAATAATGGAATGTCAAAGGTGCGAATTAAGTCTTTATTGCCTTTGCCAATGTGCGGTGCGGGAAATACTGTGCCATTCATTAAAGTACGCAATCCATACACGGCTACAATAGAGGTGCGAGATATTTTACTGAAAAATCCTGGGCGAAAAACTCGGATAATAGCCCGTCCAGTATTGTCCTTGCCCAGTGACCATAGCCAAGTGGCGGGTATGTTGCGTTCAATTAAGGCTTGGGCAAGTGCAGGTGCACCTTTTTTAGTGCCTCTGTCGGTATCCACATCAATTTTAATTGCTAACTGTTTGACCATTTGAACTAAGCCTTATACTTTGGTGTGTTTGGTGCTATGGCGATGGGTTAAATATGCCGTTTATATTTCGCATGCCTATTTGCTAAAAGGAATGTGTCTTTTTGCAGGGGCAATGTTTTCTAAATAAAATTGTACAGTTTTATCAATAGCATCTGCCGTTGATGTTGACGGTGTCCAGCCTAATACATTTTTGGCTTTTTCTACGCTAGGGACACGGCGTTGTACATCTTGATACCCTTCGCCGTAATATTCACTGCTATCTTCGCTCATGACTTTTACATTGTCACGCACTGCTTCATACCCAGATACTTTTTCCGCACTTGCTAAAACCATTTCCACAATATCTTTTATGGTGTGTTCATCGTTTGTTGAACCAATGTTAAATATTTTTCCATCAGCACAACCGTCTTTGTTTTCAATGATTTTTAGCAACGCTTCCATCGCATCATCAATGTACACAAAACAACGCTTTTGATTTCCGCCATCTACGAGTGTAATGTCTTCGCCGTGTAGTACTTTTGAAATAAATGTTGGAACGGCACGGTTTTGTTTTCCACGATTAAAGGGGTTGTCTTGAAATGGACCGATAAAGTTAAAGGGACGGAACAATGTGAATGGTAAATCTTCGTGCTTACCTGCCGCATAAATCACTCTATCCATTAATTGTTTAGATGTTGAATAAATCCAACGCTCCTTACAAATAGGACCAGTGGTTAAGTTTGAAGTTTCCTCGTCAAATGGAATGTCATCGCTCATACCATATACTTCAGAAGTTGACGGAAAGATAATACGCTTTTTAAATTCAATGCAATCGTAAACAATTTTTAGGTTTTCTTCAAAATCTAATTTGAATACATCTAATGGACGCTCTACATAAATCAATGGATTAGCAATGGCAACCAATGGTAATACTACATCACATTTTTGTATTTCGTCACGGATAATATCACGGCTTTTGAAACAATCCCCTTTGATAAAACGAATGCGAGGGCTGTCTAACATATCGCCCATATTGCAATCGGACATATCAAAACCAACAATATCCCAATCCGTTTTGTCTAAGACTAATCGTGTTAAATTTGCGCCGATGAAGCCGTTAATGCCTGTGATGAATAATTTCATTTTGTGTGCCCTTAAATGTGTAAAATATAGTTTGAAATATAGCGTATTTTATATTTTTTTACAAGGGAGCTTTGCGGGGTATAGTGGCGTCCTTCCATTTTATAGATAAATGATGATGTCGCCGATTAAGCGTTGTCAATACTATCGCCAGATTTCATGAAAGGCAAGGCATTACTTCCATCATCAAAAGTCGCTTCTAAAATAGAGACAGCACCTCTACGACATTTAAGTGTTGGATAATCTCCCTCTGACATGAACGATCCTGATAGAGCACTTTCATCTACATCAATGATTTCACTTTTCCAGACAGTGATTTTTTTCTTCTTAATAAAAAAGAATGCTCCTGGATATGGATAGCTTACCCCACGGATAAGATTGTGTACGCTAAGGTCATCTGCTCTTGTATCAATCAATCCGTCTTCTGGTGTTCTGCGTGGATACGAAGTGGCAGCGTCGTTATCTTGTGGTGTCCGCCTAGCTGTTTCTTCTAGCAATGCTAACCAGTTTTCTTGTAATAAATCAGCTGACAGAGGCACAATAGATTTCATAATGTCATAGGCTGTGTCGTTGTAACCAATGGCTACTCTTCTCGCATCAATAATACCACCAGCGTCAACTTTTTTTGCTATACCATGCAAGGTAATTCCACTTTGTCTATCACCGCAAATCACCGCCCAATTTGTGGGCTGTGCTCCACGATACTTTGGCAATAATGAACCGTGCAAATTATAAGACCCTAATGGGCGTTGTAATAGCCAAGCGGTTGGTAATATATTTCTGTAATATGCACATAAAACAATATCAGGATTTATCTTTGACAATTCATCTTCTGATGGCGTGTGTGTGTATGTTGTAATGTTGTTTTTTAATGCTAAGTCTTTGACGCTACGAAACCAAATATTTTCATCGCCATCAGAGTGCGTGTAAACAGAATCAATTTTTTGCCCCATAGACAATAGGGTGTTAAGTGCTTCATATCCAATGTCGCTATAGCCAAAAAATACACAAGTTTTGATAGGTACTAAAGTCATATTATTTCTTTTCTAAAGTTTCACGGATGCTGTATTTAGGACGACCACGCACTTGTTGATAAATACGACCGATGTATTCACCCACAATGCCAAGTCCAGTAATCATCACGCCCATAAGGAAGAATGCAACTGCAAACAAAGTAAACAGACCTTCTACCTCCGCCCCTAAAAACATACGGCGATACATTAACATACCCACCAATACGAACGAACCTGCTGATACTAATAATCCGATTAGCGTAAATATTTGTAATGGCACAAGGCTGTAGCCTGTCATTAAGTCAAAGTTCAATCGAATAAGGCTGTATAAAGAATATTTACTTTCGCCGTATGCCCGTTCTTCGTGTGCCACTTCTATCTCAATAGAATTTTGTGCATAGCTTTGTGCTGTTGCTGGAATGAAAGTATTTACTTCATTGCTTGCAATAATGCGGGCAACGATGTGCTTTGCGTAGCCACGCAACATACAGCCTTGGTCTTTCATATCAATATTGGTGATAGTTTTTCGTATCATGTTTATTGCACGACTGGCGTACTTGCGGAAAAAAGTATCTTGGCGATTGGCACGATGTGTACCGACTACATCATGACCATTTTGTAAGGCTTTTAATAATTTGTGAATTTCTTCTGGCGGATTTTGTAGGTCTGCATCTAATGTAACAGCCCAATCGCCACGCATAGATTCAAAGCCTGCGATAATAGCCATATGCTGACCATAGTTTCCTGCAAAATCAATGATGCGGGTAACATCGCTACGCTCTTCATATTGTGCGGACAATATAGCGTATGATTTATCCCTAGAACCATCGTTCGTGAAAATGATTTCGTAAGGGTGTTTTAATGCGTCTAAGCTTTTGTATAAACGCTCAAATAATAACGGTAAGTTTTCTTCTTCGTTGTATACAGGGATTATTACTGATAACATATTATTGTCTTTCTTTAAGTCTTTAATTAATCTTTATATAGTTTAGATAGCAATGCAGTTTTTTATTATGGCCTTGAAATTAAAATAACACCTACAATAATAACGACAATGCCGAGTATTTTTGTCAAGGACAGTGTTTCATTAAAGAGTCCCCATCCTGCTATAGCAACTAAGATGTAACCAATAGATAACATTGGGTAAGCATATGACACTTCTACACGGCTAAGAGCTAATATCCATAGTATAACACTGATGCCGTATAGTATTAATCCACCAAAAATCCAAGGGTTTAAAACAACGCCTGTGATAATGGGGATAATATTTTCCACTGCAAAAGAAATATCGGCAATGCGTGTTGCCCCTTGCTTTAGTGCAAGTTGTGCAAACGCATTTAAAAGAACTCCGCTCAGTATCAATGGTAAGTATGCTAAATTGGCTGTCATAATACAATTATCCTAACTTTTTATATACTATCTTATATCATTTTTTTTGATTGTTTATAAGCATTTTATATTTTATTTGAGTTTTTGTTAACGAAGAGATGTTGACGGGCAACATTGTTTGACTGTTGTCTATGACTATTTTTGCGGGATAGGCTGAATTCTATTTCCTTTTTTAAAAAGCCCTTAGTAATATGCGTAATTATTTGATAGATACTTATCCGAATATTGACGCATTACCTTGTTTTGAATTTAATTGAGGAGGTATTGGGGGGGGTATGCGAGAATCTATAGTCAAGGGTATGGTCAGTGACACATTAATGAAACAAGTCGTTGTCCTAGCGATATTTCCCCTAAGGTTCAGCAAGGAAATTCCTGTGATTGGGTCTTGGAGTATATTTTATGTGATGGATGGGGTTGTGTCGTATTTCCGCCCAGACAGAAAAACATATACATACCAAGATGGATAATCACTAGGTTTTAAATAAAGCTTTCCCGTGACTGCGTTACATATAAAAGTGGCAAATAGTAGTAACAAAAAAAATGATTGGTATTCTAATACCAAGATATTTTTTTTTGTTGTTTGTGTGTGAATTTTTATATTACCATATTTCCTATGAGAATTTTTCAAAAAATTCATGTGAATAATGGATGGTAATTATATACCCGCTCAATGTAAAAGGAAACACTGCTATGTATTCAATAACTGATTTACCAATTACTAAAATATTGGTTGCTAACCGTGGGGAAATTGCTATTCGTGTATTTCGAGGAGCAAAAGAACTAGGTTTAAAGACCGTTGCTATCTATTCACAAGAAGATAGATTTTCTTTGCACCGTTTCCAAGCTGACGAAGCATACCAAGTAGGCGAGGGCAAAGGTCCATTAGAAGCATACTTATATATGGACGATATTATTCGTATAGCAATAGAATGCGGTGCAGGTGCTATTCACCCTGGATATGGTTTTCTATCGGAAAATCCTGATTTTGCTGATAAATGCAGTGATGCAGGCATTATTTTTGTAGGACCAACATCAGATACTATGCGTTCTTTGGGTAATAAGGTATCGGCAAGAACTATTGCAATGGGTGCAGGCGTACCAGTAGTGCCTGCCACAGATTCTTTGAATACTGAGGATATGGCTGATGTATTAAAACAAGCAGAAAGTATTGGTTTCCCTGTAATGTTAAAAGCGTCTTGGGGCGGTGGGGGGCGTGGTATGCGTGCCATTGAAACATCTGATGATTTAGCATCACAAGTTAGAGACGCATCGGCGGAGGCTGCTGCGGCATTTGGTAACGGTGAGGTGTATTTTGAAAAATTAATTCGCAATGCACGCCATGTTGAAGTGCAATTGATGGGCGATAAGCATGGTAATTTAGTACATTTATTTGAACGAGACTGTTCTATTCAACGGCGAAATCAAAAAGTAGTTGAGAGAGCCCCTGCACCATATATGTCTGAAGAACACCGCCAAGAATTATGTGATAGTGCTGTTTCATTAGGGCGTGCGGTATCTTATGAAAATGCCGGTACGGTGGAATTTTTAGTAGACAAAACAACTGGTGAATTTTACTTTATTGAAGTGAACCCTCGTATTCAAGTAGAGCATACTGTAACGGAAGTCATCACGGGTATTGATATTGTGAAGTCACAAATTTTAATTGCATGTGGTGCGGAAATTGGTACAGGCGAATGTCCAGTGCCAGAACAACGAGATATTAAAATGACAGGGCACGCTTTACAGTGTCGCTTAACTACGGAAAACCCTGAGAATAATTTTGTGCCTGATTATGGTCGTATTTCTGCGTACCGTTCGGCGACTGGCTTTGGCATTCGTCTTGATGGCGGAACGGCATATAGTGGTGCAACAATCACGCCGTTTTATGATTCCATGCTTGTAAAGGTAACGGCGTTCGCGCCGTCTCCAGAGGAAGCTATTATTCGCATGAAAAGGGCTTTATCTGAATTTAGAATTCGGGGGGTTGCTACAAACTTGCCATTCTTAATGCAATTGTTATCACATGAAAAATTTGTGAACTGTGAATACACAACGAAGTTTATTGACGAAACGCCTGAATTGTTTAACTTCCCTAAACGCCGTGATACTGCAACACGCTTGTTGTGCTTTATTGGAGATATAATGGTAAACGGTAATAAAGAAGTTGCTGGACGCAAAATGCCAAGTGTTGATGTCATTAAAGCACCAGTCTTGCCACCCTATAATAAATTTGAAACTATTCCAAACGGTACGAGAGATGTATTCTTGAAAAAGGGTGTAAAAGAATTTGCCAAATGGATGTTGCAACAAGACAAGCCAATGATTACGGACACGACAATGCGTGATGCTCATCAATCATTATTAGCGACAAGATTTAGAACATATGACTTGGCTAAAATCGCTCCATTTTACGCCCACAAATTAAACAATCTCTTTTCTGTAGAATGTTGGGGTGGTGCGACTTTTGATGTGTCTATGCGCTTCCTACAAGAGTGTCCTTGGGAGCGTTTGGAAACATTGCGTGAAAAAATGCCTAACCAAATGTTACAAATGTTATTGCGTGCCTCTAACGGTGTTGGATATCAGAACTATACGGATAATGCGGTACAATATTTCATTGAACGGACTGCCGATACAGGACTAGATATTTTCCGTGTGTTTGACAGCTTAAACTGGGTAGACAATATGAAAGTGGCAATGAACAGCGTCCTTAAAACAGGTATGGTTTGTGAATCTGCTATTTGTTACACAGGCGATATGTTAGACCCTAATCGCGCTAAATATAACCTAGATTATTATGTGAAAATGGCGGCTGAGTTAAAATCGTCAGGGGCACATATTATTGGCATTAAAGATATGGCTGGTTTGTTAAAACCACAACAAGCTAGAATGCTTATTGAAGGGATTAAATCAGAAACAGGTATGCCTATACATCTGCATACACATGACACAAGTGGTGTTGCATCGGCAACAATATCGGCAGCGGTGGAGGCTGGTGTAGATGTATTTGATAGTGCAATGGACAGTATGAGTGGCCTGACTTCACAAGTGCCTTTGGGCTCTATGGTAGAAACATTCCGTGGTACAAATAATGATGCAGGTTTTGAAGCGGAAACGCTTCGAGAGGCATCAGATTATTGGGGACAAGTGCGTAAATTATATGCGGGTTTTGAAGCG
Organism: Calvadosia cruxmelitensis; assembly: GCA_900245855.1. Lineage (NCBI taxonomy): Eukaryota > Metazoa > Cnidaria > Staurozoa > Stauromedusae > Kishinouyeidae > Calvadosia > Calvadosia cruxmelitensis. The sequence continues at coordinate 20,469 of OFHS01000877.1, forward strand.
GATAATAAATCTGGGGCGGCAGAAGTCTATCTACACGAAATGCCTGGAGGGCAATATACAAACTTGAAAGAGCAAGCAAGAGCGTTGGGTATTTACGATGACCGTTGGCACTTAGTGGCTAAGATGTATGCGCAAGTAAATAATATTTTTGGTGATATTGTAAAAGTAACACCGTCTTCTAAAGTGGTTGGTGATATGGCTATTATGATGGTGACATCTGACCTTACGCCTGAAGATGTTTTGAATCCTGACAAAGAAATTCCGTTCCCTGAATCCGTGATAGCAATGATGCGGGGGGAACTAGGACAGCCAATGGGTGGCTGGCCAAAAGACTTGCAAAAGAAAGTGCTAAAAGGCGAAAAATCTATGATAGTACGCCCCGGGTCTATGATGGGTGATATGGATTTAGAAGCTACACGCCTTGATGCGGAAAAATCTGTACGTCGTAAAATTTCTGATAACGAACTGGCGTCGTATATTATGTATCCACAAGTGTTTGAAACTTACGCTAATGTACACAAGAAATTTGCCTCGGTATCGGTAATTCCGACTTACGCATTTTTCTATGGTATGGAACAAGGCGAAGAGATTGAGCTGGAAATTGAAAAAGGTAAAACGCTCTTAGTAAAATACCTAACAATGGGAGATGTAGACAGTGAAGGCATGCGTGAAGTATTCTTCGAATTAAATGGTCAACCTCGTACGGTTCGTGTTGATGATAAGCAGTCAACGGCAACTGTGAAAACGCACCCTAAGGCGGAAGATGGGAATGTAAAACATATACCAGCTCCTATGCCGGGAATGGTTGTAACGGTAAATGTTAGTGTTGGTCAAGTAATCCAAAAAGGCGAAGTTTTCTGTGCATTGGAAGCGATGAAAATGCAAACGGCGGTTACAGCAGAAACCAAGTGCGTTGTAAAAGCGATACACATAAAAGCTGGCGATAGTGTATCGGCACACGACTTGTTAATTGAATTGGAATAAACAGAATTTATTAGATTAGGGTGTTGTTAAACTTAAAAAAAAGCCCTGTAATATATGGGGCTTTTTTTTGTCAAATAATTGATTTTTTTATTAGGTATATTTACACAAAAAGTTTTATAACTGTTCAGGTGTTTTACCTGCATTAACTGCGTTCAAATAATTTTTCTATATCGTCCATAGACAATGTTAAATATGTTGGGCGACCGTGATTACATTGTCCTGATGATGGTGTTTGTTCCATCTCTCTTAACAATGCATTCATCTCTGCATCATTCAGACTTCGCCCCGTACGCACAGAACCGTGGCATGCCATAGTTGCACATACATAATCAATTTTCTTTTGTAAGGCGTTTGTGTCTTGCACATCACGAATTTCGCCTGCTATATCTTGCAATAAGCCTTTGATGTCAATGTCGCCAAGCAGAGCAGGGGTTTGTCGTACATTTACCGCACCATCGCCGAATGGTTCTACGACTAAGCCAAGCTTTGCAAGTTCACCAGAAAATTTACCAATGTTGTCTGCGTCTGTGTCGTCTAGTTCAATTACTTCTGGTAATAACAATATTTGGCTAGCCACATTGTCCGTAGCGTATTGTGTTTTCATTTTTTCATAGACAATGCGTTCGTGTGCTGCGTGTGCGTCCACAATAATAATACCATTGTCCGTTTGAGAAACGATAAAGTTTTTATGTATATGAGCCTTTGCCACACCCAATGGATAATGCTCGTATTCTTGCACATCTGTTGAGCTGTTTGATGGTTTAGCCATTGGAGCAAAACTATCAATTGCAGAGTTTATATCGCCTGAAGACGGATTGTGAGTTTGATATTGATAGGCATTGTTATATGAGGAATGCCCTATACTGCCTTGCAAACTATCGTTCAATGTATTGCCCGTAAAGTTAGTTTGCGTGCCTGTAATAGATTTAAATCTTTGTAAGGCGTTATCTGATAGAGTCGTGCTCGTTTTATGTCCTGAGTTTTCTATGGCGCGTTTTATAGAAGAAATCAGCATGCCACGCACTAAGCCCGCATCACGAAAACGCACTTCAGCTTTGGTAGGGTGAACATTAACATCGGTAAAATGTGGATCAGTTTGAATGAAAATACACGCATACGGATGGCGACCATTTGGCACTGTATCCATAAACGCTGCACGAATAGCCCCAAGGATTTGTTTATCCTTAATTGCACGCCCATTTACATACATAAATTGCTTTGCAGTGGTGTTGTAATTTAAAGTCGGTAAGCTTACATAGCCCGTAATTTTCACATCGTCTTTAAGGGATTGTATTTCTAAGGCATTATCTTTAAATTCACGACCGAGTACATCGCTAATACGATTTAATCGTGCCATAGAGCCTGTATATGGTGGTAGGTTCAATTTCTCTTTACCATCATCAATGATAGTGAAACGAACCTCCGAATGAGCGATGGCTAATCTTTTGATTGTGTCAAGGATAGCGCCACTTTCCCCACGACTAGATTTCATAAATTTCAATCTTGCAGGTGTTGCATAAAACAAATCACGCACTTCAACAGTCGTGCCATTTACACCTGATGATGGTTCTATAGGGTGCGTTTCTCCCCCTTCAATTTTAATTTTCCACGCTGTCTCTTGAGCCTCCGTTTTGCTCGTAATACTTAGCCGTGATACGGAGGCAATTGATGGTAGAGCTTCGCCTCTGAATCCAAGCGTGGAGATGAAAAATAAATCATCGTCTGGTAGTTTTGATGTGGCGTGTGGTTTGATAGACATTGGTAATTCTTCCGCCGTCATGCCAGAGCCATTGTCCGTAATACGAATGAAGTTTTTGCCCCCATCACGAATAGTTATATCAATATTAGTTGCCCCTGCATCAAGGCTGTTTTCCATTAATTCTTTCACCGCACCAGATGGGCGGTCGATAACTTCTCCTGCTGCGATACGATTGATAATGGTTGGAGATAATAAGCGAATTGTCATTATTTAAAAACCTATTTAGTATTGCTTAATGTGGCACGCATTAATTTTTTACCGTGTTCTACGGCTGGTTGGTTAAATGGATTTACCCCTAAAAGAAACGCTGAAAATACAGTTTCCAAAATAAAATGCATCATCACAGCCCCCATAGATTTTTCCGTGATTTCCGCAATATTAATGACGCGCGTTGGGCGACCATTATGCCATAAAGTTTCTGCAGTGGCATCGCAAGATGCTTGCATTAATTCACCCAAGCTATGCCCTTTTAAGTAATCCATGCCAATGCCCTCAAGAGACTCGCCTTTTATACTTTCGGTTTTTACATCTTTTTCTGCTCTAAGAACAGTGAAGACTTTATCCGCTGGTCCGTCTAGCCATAATTGTAATTGGCTGTGTTGGTCAACAGGTCCCATACCATATAATGGTGTTGAACCCTTGCCATTTTTACCTAAGCTTTCCGCCCATAATTGACGATACCAACGGGCAAGTGACCCTAATCGGTCGGAGTAGGCTAGTAAGACGCTAATATTAATGTTTTTATGTTCCATGAGACCAACGGCAACAGATGCCCCAATAGCACTCGGCACATTTTCAATGTCATTATGCAATGCTTGTTCTAAAACTTCATTAGCACCCAGTCTAAACTCTTGTGCAGATAGCCCCACGATTAATGCTGGCAGAACGCCAACCAATGAAAATACGCTGTATCTTCCCCCCAATTCTGGGTTGTGATCAAGAACTGGCAGGTTATACTTAGCCCCTAAACGGCGCAGTGGATTATCCCCAGGTTCAGCGATAAGAGTGATAATATCTTTAAAGGTAGATGGCGCTACTTTTTCTTCCAACAATGGCAATACAGTTAGAAACTGCATCATTGTTTCCACAGTACCGCCCGATTTTGAAATCACGATAAAACCAGTTTTGGTTAAATCCATTTTTCTAAACCGTGCTAGGTATGTGTATGGATCTATATTTGTAATAATATGTAGTTTCGGTGCGCCGTTACCACGCTTAGTGATGTCGGAAATTTGCTGTAAAGCTTCTGCCCCTAAAGATGAACCACCAGTACCAAAAATCACGACATTATCAAAAGAACGATATTTGTCCGCCACATCACTTAAAGCATATAAATCCGCTGTTTCGCTAGGGATATTTAAATATGGAGTACCCTTATTTTTTTCAGATTGTAATTTTTTTTGAGCGGTTTTTAAGCGTGCCATATAGCCATCAAATAAATTTTTATTCAATCCATTTTCGCCTACGGTGTCGGCAAAACAATATGTACAATCTTGATTATATAACAACAATTAAATCCTAGTCAAACAATTCATCAATACCAGCTTTTTCCTTGCTGATATTTATGGTAGGGGTTTTACCATTAGTTATGCTTTTTCCTGATTTTTTATTATCAGCAATGCGTTTTTCTTCTTTTTTAGCATCAACAATAATAGAAGATTTGCCAAGAGCCTTAATGTTAATGCGTATGCTTTTATCTACTTTTTTGATTTTTAAGGCCCCAAAAATGGCACTATCTGTGTTTTCCGTATTTTGTATTTGCAGTATTTCTTTGACGGACTGTTGTGCTGTTTCATACCCTAAAGCGTTACCTTGTGCGTTAGGCACAGGTAATACATTTATATTTTTTGGCATAACCAATTCCTGGTATTTAACAACTGTCAGCTCATCTGGGGTATTGCGTGTCCCACATCCACCTAGCGTTATGGCAATCAGTGCTATAGTAAAATACTTCTTCATAATCATTCTAATCCTTTAAATATATATCGGCTTATCATAATCAATTTATGGTTTTTTAGCAACCATATCTTCATATAAAATAATGATAACACCTAGGAAAATAAAAATATCTGCTAGATTAAAGGTAGGGAAGGTGTATTGCCCATAATGCAGGGAGATGAAATCAATAACACCGCCTTGCAGTACACGGTCGATAATGTTGCCCAAAGCTCCGCCAATAACAAAGCTTATTCCCGTTTTAGACAGTTTGGATTGACTTTGTTTTAACCAGATTATTAAGAGTAAACACAGTAAGCTAGACATGCCAATTAATGCCCATTTTGCCCACTGTAAATCACTGGAAAATAGAGAAAAAGAAATACCTGTATTCTTGACTAAGTACAATTGAAACACTGGCAATACATCATAGCCCAAAGGCTTAAAAGCAAGGAATTGAGAGGCCCATGCTTTTACAGCTTGGTCAAGGGCGGTTAATGTTATAATAAGTATAAAATATATTCGCATTGGGTTGCCTCAATTATGCTCCTGCTTGACGCAATGCGTGAATACGCTTTGCTGTTAAACAATCATCTTTTATTTGTAATTTCAAAGCGTCAAAAGTTTCAAATTTTCGCTCCGCACGAATAAAGCTGATTAGGGCAATACGAATGGGTTGGTTATATATGTCTTCGTCAAAGTCAAAAATATGTGTTTCAAAAACTTCTTTTGGATTGTCGGTGGTTGGTCTCACGCCAAAATTAGCAACACCATCATACCAATGTGTTGTCGCATTTTTTTCTACACCTACTCGCACTGCATACACACCGTAATGTGGGTGGATAAAATCTTTTAAATCAATATTAGCCGTTGGAAAACCAATTGTGCGTCCTAGTTGTTGACCTGTTTCAATAAGACCTGCAATTTCAAATGGTCGCCCTAACAATGCACCCGCCTTGCCTACTTCGCCATTGCGAATGCAAGTGCGAATACGAGTTGAGGAAAATATATCGCCGTCAACAGATTTTTGTGGCAGGGCGATAAGCGTTTCAAATGCATTAGATTGCTTTAACATACCGCTTGTGCCGATACGGTCTTTACCAAATTGAAAATCATAACCAACAGAAACACATTTTGCTTTTAAATTATGAATTAATATATCATCAATAAAAGTGGTGGCTTCCAAGTCTTTTATACCGATAAAATCTAAAGCGATTATTCCATCAACCCCTAATGCTTTTAACAGCGGTATTTTACCCTCCAACGGTGTGATGATAAAAGGTTCTGTGTTTGGTAGAAAAAAACTGCGTGGATGCTTAACAAAAGTTAAGACGACTAATGGCACATTTAGAGTGTCGGCTTTTTTACGAGCATCACCTATAACGGCTTGATGCCCACGATGTACGCCGTCAAAATTACCTAGCGCTACAACAGCGTTTTGTAAGCTAGGAGGGATGTTTAAATAGTCTGTGTGTATAATCATGATCACACTATGCTATAAGAGTTGGTTTTTTTCAAGGCTTAATTGGGTTGCACGAAGAGTTGCGTAAAGCTTAAATGCCTTTAGATTTTTGTGCGATAACCACTAGTCCTTGAACAGGATTGCCATGTTCTGTGCGTAAAGTTTCTGTGCGTAATTCTATAATACTAAAATCAGCTTTTTCTAAGATGTGAACAATAGATTGCTCGGTGTGCTTATATCTGCCTGATGCGTTTAAAACATACCCTGTTGTGTTGCCTAAATTATCCTCTGTAGCATTAGGGGTGTCAATGTACTCCATTTTTTCTAATGAAAACGCCAGTATTCCAGACTCTCTTAAACTAGCATTAAAATTATGCATCACCCTTTTTAAATCTCCAAAATAGCACAAGACATCGGCGGCTATAATAGCGGTGTATGTGTCTCTTTTTTGCGTTAATAATATTTGTAAATCTTGCACATATAATTTAGTGTATATATTTCGCTTTTTAGCAATATCCACCATGCTCTGCGATAGGTCAACGCCTGTGATAGTGTCACACATACCCTTTATCAATGGTGCAACTAATCCTGTGCCACAACCAGCGTCCAACACATACCCTAAATTAAGGCAATGACGCTCCAGAGCGTTACATAATAATTCAGGAGCTTTGTAATCAAGCTCGGCTAATTTTTCATCAAAGGTATGGGCAAAGTCATCAAAGGTAGCACGCACAAAGTCTATGTTTTGATCCGCAGGGTTTAATCCTAACAAGGCGGATCCCATAAAGGACGCATCGGCATTTTCAGGGAATGTTTCCATCCATTTTTTAGCAATATCTTTTGCTTTATCTTTGTCATCGTGCAGGAACATTTCATATAATGCTTTGCCTAAGTTACTGTGTAGGCAACTATGGTTTGGGGCAATTTCAAGCCCACGCATATACATTTCTACTGCTTGAGTTGGAATTTCTTCTTCATAATAGGCAAGTCCTGCGTCATTAAATACATCGGCGTCGTTGCCCTTAAGGGCAAGGGCGTTTTTAAAGCTTTTTATCGCTTTAGGGTATTGCTCTAATTCCAAATATACATCCGCTAACCAACGATGTGCGTCGTAATCATTTTGGTCTAGTTTCAAGACTTTATTATACAACTTTTGAGCCGTGATGTAATCTTCGCTTTCGTGTGCAATTTCCGCTTGATTATATAGAGATTGTATTGTGTTTTTTGTCATGAATGTGCCTGTAATTTTTTTGTATAGTACAAATTAAATCAGGAAAATGCAAGGTGGGGGATAAAATAATATGCGTAATAAATAATTGTTTTAAGGATAGGCTGAATATGGGCAGGTATTAGAATCGATATAGTTCCGTTGACTCTAGGTTCTCGTGTCATAAGGGGGCTTAAATTACCTAATTGCATGGCTTTTGATAAATTTTGTACTAGAATACATCAAAAAGCTTGCAATAGATGGCATTTACAGGTAAATACATAAGCATTATATGTGTGGTCGGCATCACACACGACTTAAAACTAAAGGAAAAACATTATGAAAAAAGATATCCACCCAGATTACCACGCTATTACAGTAATTATGACTGACGGTACACAGTACCAAACCCACACGACCTGGGGTAAAGAAGGCGATACTATGAAATTAGATATCGATTCAGTATCTCACCCAGCATGGACAGGTGGTCAGCAACGCCTTATGGAAGGTGGTCAACTTGATCGCTTTAACAAAAAATTTGGTGGCTTGGGTATTTAATACTTTTTACACTAAAATAAAAAAGCCTTGCTATTACAGCAGGGCTTTTTTTTGCGTAAATTATTGATTTTGAGGCTGTTTCAGATAGCACTAAAATGTGGAAAGGCTCATGCTAAAATAATGGCTGATACTAGTAGTGTACTTTCGATGCCAATTATCAAAGATAAAGTCGCACCTGATAGTATTATTTATATAAATTATTGGCGTGGTTATACTACCCTTGGTACATCAGAGTTCAAGGATTTTAAAATTAACGACCTTAAGTTGTTTTGAAAAAAAATATATATCAAAGAAAGTAGAGAGTTTTTAGAATAAAACCACGATATGGTCCCTAATTATGATTTTATAAATAAAATTTTAGGGTATTATTAAGGAAGTTGAGCGAAAATTTAGTAATAGGGAAATCAAAATACAATCAAACAATTAAAAGTAGTGGTTAAGATGAATAATAAATTAGATGCCTGATGCAATCCCTGAAACACAAATATTTGATATAAATTTTGGTGTAATTATTATATAAAAGTGTAATTATTATATAAAATATGGTGGAATCTATTTTAATGATTCAAGGGACAGTTCGCATGTACTTGCTATCATTCATTATCATTTTTTTAAGGAAAAAATATTGAAAAAACACATAGTATTACTATCTCTTCTAATTACTTTAACGGGATGCTTGGGTACAGGAAGATATTCTGCATCAGCTACCATGAGTTTTATAAGTAAAGCAACAAGTGAGCAAAAGATTGAAAGAAAGAAGATTAGAACTGAAATATCAAGCCAAATTTATAACAATGTAAGCTATTCTCAATTGAAGGAAGTTATTTTAAAAACACTCTCTGCGATTGATGCAGAAAGTGAGGATTGGAGAATTAAAAACTCTGGACTTGATGTTCATGCTTATAGAAAAGGATTTAGGTCATGGGGAGTGGGGCTGAGAACTGGAGAGTTATATAAATTTTACATAACTAAAATAAATGAGCGTTCTTATAGGGTCAAATTGTTAATAAATTACAAACAAAAGGCCAATTATATTTTTATTACTCCACCATCTGAGGTTAAAGAAGAGGATTTAAATTCTTCCATATCCGGGGGTAAGTATGTATATAACTATAACGATTATAATTTATTACATTATCAGATAAAGTATTTCTTAAATAAGGAAAGTAAGTGGATAGATTGTATGAGCTACGATACGAGTGTATCTATTTATTCTCCAAAGGATTTATTCCCACTGAGCTGTCTTGGTAACTACGCTATCGGAAAAACTTTCACACAGCCAACTGAAAAATAAATAGTTATTTGGGATAGCCATTTATTATTTATTTACAATGGCTAGTGCCAAAAAGGGTGTGTACTGAATAAACGCAATACCGAAAAAAAAAGGGGTGGCTTAATTGCCCTCCTTTTTTTGTAAATAAAAAATATTATTATCAAAACGATTTTCTACAACTTTTTTTCAGCATATAGAGTTCAAAAAAGGAAAGTATTTTAGAATATATATTACACTCTTTTAACATTTGACCAATACCAATGTAACATTACCTAGGCTCAGGACTCATAAACATCAAATACGGTTCGGGTATAAGATCACGCTGACGGCGATAAAAATGACAGACATAAAGATGTGTGCGCAACGGTCATATTGTATGCCAATGCGTCGCCAATCTTTGAGGCAGTCAAACATATTTTCAATTTTATGGCGCTGTTTATAAAGTTTTTTGTCGTAAGCAAACTTTATTTTGCGGTTTTTCGCGACGAAATGCAGGGCTCAATTCCGCGCGCTTTTCACGCCTCCCGAAAGGCCACGCTGTCATAGCCTTTATCGCCCAATATCACTTTCGAAGCTGGTAAATCATCAAGAACCATATCCGCGCCCTTATAATCACTGATATTTTCTGCTGTGAGTTCAAGAATAATCGGGCGTCCCGGGCCATCAGTGACCGCATGAAGCTTTGAATTTAAGCCGCCTTTGGTACATCCAATGGCACGAGGTTGATCCCTCTTTTTGCCAGCGAGACCACTGTTCTGTGGGCTTTAATATGGGTAGAGTCAATCTGTAATTGCTCTGGGATATCCTCCATCGCAACAAGTTCCAAGAAAATATTTTGAAATATTCCTTTCTCGCTTCAACGCACAAAACGGCTATAGAGCGTCTTATGTGTACCATATTCACGCGGCGCATCGCGCCATTGAAGTTCGCGTTTTAAACATGGATGATGCTACTTAAAATACGACGACCATCGACGCGCGCCACACCGCGAGAGGTTGGGAAGTAAGGCTGGATAAGCTTCATCTGCTCTTGTGTTAAGTAATATGTGATGGACATGTGAGGCTCCTTTATAAACAATCTCGTGGGGTATAATGCCTTCATTGAATCCCATTTAAACCACCTTGAGAATCAGTAAAGCTCAATGAACCCAAAATATTTTTTATAGGTCCTGAGCCTAGAAGTTACGAATGATTTGGATATGGAAGAATTGATCAAAATGGTCGTTTAAAGAGGGTGAATTGCGTGTTATTTGTACATCAAAATTAATCCCAGGTAGCTTATATGCTAGTGCGTGGCATCTGAAAGAGCCTATGAAAAATAAAATTCAAAACGCATTAATATCTTTTGCACATAAGAAAACTCTAAAGGAGATGGCTATATCAATTTTAATAAAGGCTAAAAAATCTGACTATTTTGTCATTAGAGACATCATGGAAGAAAAGCGTAAAAGAAATAAATAAAACGAGTGTCATTAACGATACACCTTAAATTAAAAATGGCGATTACTATAAAATAAGGAAGAAAAAAATGACCTTAATAAAAGATTATAAAAGGAAGAAAATTATAATCAAATTGCAGTTAATATGTTTTTTATAGCACTTTTTTTGTCTATGTTTACTTATGTTTTAGGTTTAAGAGATTTTGATATTAACATCGCTGAAATGAAATTATATATTCTGGGGGATGGTATTTATGTTAATTCAGGGTTCTTATCACCATCGGCACCGCCCGAGCGTGCTTGGGAATATTTCGGGCTAATTCTGGATACGGACGCAATTGCTTTGCTGTCAGCTTTATATCGGTGCCTGTTGAATTCTTTTTATCCATATTCATGAGCCGTGATATGCTAAAAATTATATTTCATAAATATCCTAAATTAAAATCTTTAGAGTCTGTTTTATATTTCACCTCAACAATGATTGCTAATATAATGCGGTCTGTGAACGAGCTTATATGGGCATTGATTTTAGTAGTAGGCAAATCAAAAAAATCTTCACCAGAAAAATTATCCATTTTTTCCAAAATCGATATAATATTTCCAACACATTTTTCTTGATAATCTTGCTTTTCAAATAACATTATCTTTATCTTTCATTTACCGCTTTAGGGGTTCTTATTATGGTTGAGATAGTAATATATAGCACCCTATGAATACAATAGTTTTGTAATTGGAATCTTTTTTCTAAAAAGCATTCCTGTGCTAAATACCTTGTGCCTTTGTTAGGTAATGGTTCTTAGCGTGCCGCTATCTGTCTTGCAAACTTTTCAGCTGCTTGTGATTTTAGCAATTTATTCCTTATATGTGAACAATACACTAGGATACATGCCAGTCGATTCAATTGTTTCATTTATGGCATTCTTAAATACCCTCTGAAGTATTTCCATAACTTCTTCACGAATTGGTATATATTGGCTATGTTTTTTAGGTATAATTTGTTGTAAAAGGTAACCAATGGCATTTCCATTAATTGAGATGGTATAAGTTCTTTGCTTTCTATTTTCATTCCATATATATACTACTGGAAATATGCCTAAAGAATTAGCATCTTCTTCGCAAACTATGTAGTCAAGATAATAAGGCTTGCTTGAGCTTGGACTATTAAATATGGAAGAAATAATTGATTTTATAACTTCCTGAAAATCAATTTCTGTTTCATGTTCACTCTGTCTCGCAAAGAAGTCGTTAGCTTCTTTCTGCTCTTGAATACTGTCTTGTTCGTATTGTTTTAAAAGATCCTGACTGGCTAAAACTTCCTCTGGCGTGGCATGCTCGTCCAAGTATTTTTTCAAGAAGGCATATGCTACTATGCAGTTAACTCCTCGGTGTGTTAGTCCATCATGGTAAATATGGGCCAATATATTAGCAATCCTTGTATGACCATTATCATAGGCTTTTCGTAGCCATTCATCAGTCACATCATAGTTTATTTCTACTGGTGAACCCTAGTCTGGGCCATAGTAATGTGCCAATCCATACGCCGCCATATCAATTGGACTGGTTTTAAGGTTTAAACTCTCAACATCCAAACTGCTTTAAAATTCCTCAATGCTTACCACAACAAAATCATCTTCTTGTGTTGTGTCGTTATTGTGCGTATCAGATGTGTCCAGTTCATAGCTCCATATCCATTGATTTATCAGCTTTACTCTTATCAGGTGTTTTCACACTGTTGGTATCAGAGCCTAACACAGCGTTGAATTTCTGTAGGGTATCCTTATTGACATCACTGTTTACCGCTCCCTTTGTTAAATTCTTATTAACGTCTTCTCTGCGAGCTTCCAGTACTGTTCGCTCCTCTCTTTTGGCATTTAGTGTTTTGGCTAGTTTTTCCGCATCAATAGTTACCACTATAGTTTTATCCGTTGCTCTGCTAATTCCTGCCGTCCAACCTCGTCTGTTCACAAACTCTTTTTTGATCAACAGTGACAGTTTATTTCTTGCCATTAAACAGTAGAACGTTTCCTACTTTTTTTATTTCTACCTCTTTTAGATGCTGTTTTAAAATTACTTCTAACTTCTCTGGAGTGTCACCTATGGTGTTGAAAATACCTTTTGCGTTATAGGAACTGGACAATCGTCTTGCAATGCTGTTATCGGCATCAATGCTGTCTACGATAACTGACCCGAAAAAGATTCCGCCCTTTTTCAGGCAATGAATAGCATTAGTAATGGCTTCTGCCTTTTTATCCTGGTATGTTCCAGGGATACAGTGTAGTATATAATTAAATGCAATACTGTCATACTGCGTACATTTTTTAGGAAATACATCAAAAACATTGTGACGAATACTTGTACAATTCGCATGATTAATACGATTTTGTGTATAATCTAGTGCTTCTTGGCTTAAATCCATAATGTGTAATATATCAGCCAAATATCCACGCTTTGCCAGATAATATCCAGATGAAACCCCAACATCTAAATGCTTTTTACCTATGTGTCGTTCATATTCTGCCAACATATTTTTAGCATGACATTTCCAGATCCACGTGTTGGAAATGTGCACCAGAACCAAATCATACAATCGTAAAACCCACGGTTTGCAATACATTGCATGTGCTTTATCAACAGCCTGTGAAAAATTATTTTTTTCCTTTGTCATCGCGTCCCTCATTCCAATTATAAGCGTTTAGCTAATATAGCAAATATTTACATGATTACAATAAGAAAAATATCATATTCCTTACTTATTTTTTAACTTTCTATTCATCATATAAATTTTTATTTTGTCCAATCACTAACAATCCATTTTCGTTAATATAT